>WEIS01064705.1:0-15502 GCA_013389965.1 Todus mexicanus
CAAGCCACAGAATCAATAAACCTGTAAACAGTTTGACAAAACAATGTGTTCCATTAGACTGGCTCGAACACCTTTCAGCTATTCAGCTGCTTTCAGACTTGTTTCCCTTGGTTTTGCTCAAATTGTTGTGGTTATTTTCCCTTTTCCTCCTGTAAAAGTGCCTGTATCTGCATTCAAGGAGGTAATAAGTTGCTCAGCTCTCAGCAGTGGTAGTCTCTAATAATATGTAATGTTCACTGCAGAAAGTGTTAGGAAGGACTCCCAGGCACATAACTACATAGTTATGTATTTAGCAGTGGTGAGCACATAAATAATTTGGACTTTGTGCTTTGGGTCCTTTTCACAGATACTTATTTATGAGACCTCCTGATAGGGAGAAACATACCTAAACTTTCAGGTTTTCATTTATTTTATTTTTTATCTAGAGTTGAGCAAGTGGAACTGGAGCAGTCAACTGCTGTCAAGCTAAACTTTGGTTTCCAGTAGTGATAAATAGGGCACTTAACCTTCCAGCATAAACGTGCTTCAGCCTGGACAGCCTCCCTTGGAACACTGCTTCTGGTTTGGGTTTTTTCAAGTTTGAAGGTAGGTTTACCCTCTTCAGAACAAATTACTTGTCTGGTCTTGGTGTCAGAGCAGAGACCACAGGATAATTTAGACCTTGGGATGTCACTGATCCAACCTCCTGCTCAAAGTGGGGTCAACAGTGAATTTAGACCAGGCAGTTCAGGACTTTATCCTGTGTGATCTTGAAAGCCTCCAAGGATGGAGACTGCAAAATACTTCTGGGAAACAACATTTTTACGTTAATTTATGCTTGCAAGTACCATACAATGGACATTACTAACCTTTATTAGCATATTTTAAAAAGCCCTACGGTCCCACAGGTGCACACTGTTTCAATGTCACCAGCTTTTAAACCACTGAATCAATGATAATGAGAAATATAAATAGTTATTTTCCTTCTTAAAAGTTTATTCATCAAAAATTTAAATGGGATAAACTTCTCTGGATTGCCCCAAAAGATTATTTGTTGCTTTTACTTAGAAGAGTTTTAATATGTTTATTTCTATTCCACTAACATTTCTGTGTGAAACTGTTCGGATCAGAAGTAAATGTTTTCTCAGTAAAAAGTGATGGGTCACGCCTGAACCAGTGAATAAATATTCAATACTGAAACTGTTGGAACAAGAATATGTTCTTGCATTTTGGAAAAATGAGATAGACTTATTCATTAATTTAATTTTACCTCCAGTGAGGTTTAGAAATAGAAGGCTATTCGGACAAATGAGCTTGTAGAGGAAGCTTTAGCCATATTGCAAGACGTCAGTATGAACTCCTTGATTTTATAGCAAAAGATTCATTAAGTACAATTACAGTGTAATTCTAAAAAGGCTAATTACTACCCTACAGGAATTTATTTTTGCATGAGATGAGGAGCTTATTCAATACTCCTAAAGGGGTTTGGGGCTTTTTATTGAGTTTTTGCATTTGTTTACAGGATATTGCATAGCACTTAGGCTTGCTTTTCTATTTCTCTAGGCAGCGAGTTGCTGATGTCAGTATTGCAAGGTCATTTTCTCTACCCTACTATTCACAGAGGACAGGAAACACAATGGTTTGATATCAAGCTGAAAAAACCCTTCAGGGTTATTCAGTCCTGCCATTCATTCCTGTGACAAAACCATGGTATATAACCACATCCATAAATATAGCGAATTTCTTCATGGTCTGTCAAAATAGTTAAGGTGTGTGTCCCAACTGCTCTTTTAAAAAAATTGTTTGGAGTCTCACTTGTTCAGCAGGCACAAAAGCTTTTAATTTCTGGGCCAACTCATTCAGAGTAAGTTTATTTTATCTGCTCTTGTACCAACTTTGCCCTCAACTTTGTTTCTTCATTCCTGATATTTAGTTTATCACTGCATATTTCATGGGCAGTGATATATGTCATGTACTTTAAATTAATGGTACAACTTTTTGGCTCTAACTTAGTATGTAAATTTTAAAGACTCATATCTGATCTGCAGAGTTAAGTTCAAGTAAAAATACTACACTGGATGGCCCTTGATTTCCCCCATATTCTTGAGGGTAGGGCTCTTAAGATCTCATGGAGTTTATTCCATGTTCATTGGCAATGTAGGAACAAATGCCATTACTGGGGTCCTGAGTCTTTTATGTAGTTCCACAGGAGAAAGTTCTCAATGAATTCTAACTGTATTTCATTACAAATTTGTCACTATAATACTAGAAAAATCAGTAAAGAAAAAGAGGGAAAATTATTTAACAGTAACATAAGGTGTGTGGCATCGAATATATGTATGCTAAAAATATTCTGTCCTGTTCTTGTATGGTTCTGACTCGATGGGAAACTGTCACAGATTTGTTTTCTTATTGATACAGGATGCCAAAGTCTCAAAACATTTGCCAGCATCTCTTAAGGCTTGTGTAATTGCAAAATTATATTGTATCTGACATGTTCCTCAGTTGGGAACAGTCAGAAATAGGATGGAAAATGCTTCTTCCTTGCTGTGGGTTTTGATTCCCATTAATAAAACTGATTTTGCATGTCACACACAGAAATGTTAACATTGCAGAATAAAATAGCTAATATTATAGTAGAAAAAAAAAAAAGTAATCATGCTTTTCCTGTTCTTCAGTGTTGTCTTAAGAAAGTGGTGGTTTTTTCCAGTAGCTTTCATGTTCTATTCTGTTCATTGTGACGCATGGTACAAAATTCCACATAGACTTAATCAGGTAGATGTGACTGATCTGCTTGTGTTAATGTCAAACTCATGGACCTAGAATCTGAACTGAATCAATGTCCATCTGCTAGGATCATATATCATGGGCAAAATGTAACGTGGCATTGAAGTACTCTTCTTCAGTTTATGCCTTTCCAAATGTGACTGCAATAGGCTAAAGAATAGCAAGTATTAGCAAACTAGGAGATGGAGCACGAAGCACATGTCCACAGAATTTTCTTTTAGGACGCAAAGCTGCATTATATGTCACTTTGTCTGTATTCAGAAACCTAAATAAAGATGATGTGTACTGCTCAACAGAAAAGAAAAGGAAAAAAAAAAAAAAGTGATATAAATAAATAACTATTCCTCAGCTCTCTTGGTTTATTGACTTTGGTCTTTTCTCCTTCCCACTGTGAACTTGAACTCTGCACCTGTGTCTCCCTTGAATCAGATAGAAGGAAGAAGAAGAAAAGAGAAAAAGTAGCTTACAATCAGTAATCCGAGCTTCTCTTACAACAGTTACTGCATTTTTTTTTGTGGGTAATTGTCTCTCAAAATGAATGCAGAGTCACCAGTTACAAGGATATCAGTCAGTTGTTGGAAGAATGGGGACAACTTTCAGGTTGTGATGCTAGCAACATTAAGGCAATATTTTTTCAGTGGGAAAGAACTTGTGTTTTCCCTCATCATATAAATCAATGGCTGTTTAAACTGAGCTTGTAGGTAAATCTGTTGTCACAGAGACAACCTGTTTCTTCTCCTTCTATTGAGATACCTGCTACTGTTATCACAGAGTTACCATGGCTGTGGCGGTGTTGTCTATCTGGAGGATATTTGTAACTGCTACATACTTCAGTATTACAGATTTTTTTTTTTCCAAGTTCTTTATTCCTTTCTGCTACACAGAAGCAGAGAAATGAAGTGTTGGAAGAGACATCAAGAGCACATACAGTGTCAGTATACCAAAGTCGACTTCAGGGATGATTTTTTAATTTAAATTATTTGGAGCCCGTGGACCTTTAGTCCCTTGAGCAAGACATGCCAGCAAGTACTTGGGTGTCTGAGGATGTGAGCAATCACATACAAATAAAAGCTTCTTGTGCTTGCCTAAGCATCTACGCATCTACTTTCAGAGGGAAATTGGTATCTCTGTTTCTTGCTACAACTTCAAGGCACATAACCCATCATGCCCATGGACATAGTACCCTGTCTCATCTGGCCAGCATCAATCACTATGAGGTGAGATTCGGTTGAAGCTTGCTAATCCTGAGACATGTCTGGGGTGCATTGAGACTGGGGTGCATTAAGAAGAGTGGGACCAGAGGTCAAGGTTCTCCTCCCTCTCTACTCTGCCCTGGTGAGGCCATGGAGTATTGTGTCCAGTTCTGGGCTCCCCAGTTCAAGAGAGACAGTGAAATACTGCAGAGAGTCCAACAGAGGGTTACAAAGGTGAGGGGACTGGAACATCTTTGTGAAGAGGAAAGGCTGAGAGTCTTGGGACTGTTTAGCTGGAGAAAAGACTGAGAGGCGATCTTATCAATGCTGATCAGCATGTAAAGGGGATCAAGACGATGGGGGAAGACTCTACTCAGTGGTGCCCAGTGACAGGACAGGGGGCAACAGGCGCAAACTGGAACCCAGGGGGTTCCATCTGAACAGGAGGAAAAACTTGTTTGGTGTGAGGGTGTTGGAGCCTGGCCCAGGCTGCCCAGAGAGGTTGTGGAGTCTCCTTGCCTAGAGAGATTCCAAATCTACCTGGACAGGATCGTGGGCCCGCTATTCTGGGTGATCCTGCTTTACCAGGGGGCTTGGACAAGGTGATCTCCAGAGGTTCCTTGCAACCCCTAATATGCTGGATTCTGTGGTTTCTTCATGGGTCCAGACACATCTGGGTGCCAAGTGTAACCTGCACACTGTCTGTCTTTCAGTATAGCACCAGTGCATGAAGCTGGGTGTAGAAATCATCCCAGGCTTGGAGAAAATAATGACCTGCTTCCCCACATGGACGGCCTGGTGTTACTTCTCTTTGGGTTATATGCTGCTGAGTTAGGGTTTAGACCGGCTACCCTGGACTGAAACATCATTGCTCATGTTACACTCTCCTCCGAGCAGATGGAGAAGAGGTGTTGTGAGCAGTGTGTTTACTCAATTATCTGAAGTAACAAAAATATCCTGCAGTAAAACCAAATAACTGCTGTTCAGGGATCCAAAACACTAATTTTGCAAATGAATTTTCTAAACTTTTTTTTATTTCCCAGTGGCTCCCAAAGGAGAGGTACCCCCGTGCTGTCTTTGTAAACTGTTCCCACACACACAACAACAAACAACTAACAAGCCTGTTAATAATTTCCTTTGCAAAGAGTGTAACTGAGCCTTTCTGGGACAAATTAACTGATGTTGAAAAGGGCTCAGGGGAATGATTAAAAATGTTCAGTTGAGAGTTGGTTCAAGGGGCCAATGGCTGCCTTGACAGCTGGAATGTGCAGGAAATCTGGTTTACCAAAAGCATTCGAGCCCTTCTTGACCCTCTGGGACTGAGTCCTCCAAGTACTGGTAGCTACTCTAAGGATAGTTTCAATATTTGAAGAGTTCTCTTACCCTTTCTGAACTAAGTGGCAAAATCTGGAATACCACACCAGGAAAATGTGTTAATGGTGAATAGTACCAGAGGGGATTATAAAAGGAGTTGTTGCAACAAGCCAAGCAGTTTTTGATGAGAAAAGCCATGGAAGAATTTTGACTCTTGAACCAGTTTGATTTGAATAGTCTGATAGGAGAGGATATGTCCCATCCTCTGAGATACAAAATCAATCCAAGCGGATTTTATAGAGGTAGCAAAAAATTGATAGAAACTGACCACAAAGGGAACCCCTGTTCACAGCTACCAGATAGATCTTTCTTCAAGAAGAAATTCTGGGAAACTGTGGACCGAATTATGACTTTCAGTAAACCCAGGCAACTTCTCTGGTTTTACAAAGAAGAAAGTTAAGTAGGGAGAGAAGGTGAAAAGAAAGCTCAAAAAAAACCCAACTGTTTGAGAGATTTGTCTACTGCTGACAAGGCTTCAGCCCAGATTGTGGCTCATGAACAGCTGTGAAAATACTCCCCGGTACTGTGCAACCAACTAGAAAGTCCTTCATGAAAGACCAAAAGCCACAAATGAAAGATGGCACAGGACGAGAAAAGAGAGGACAACTTCACGCTAGTTTATTTTCCACTTCAGTCACAGGTTATAGGTGGCCCCTTTGCAATGAAAACCTAGGAGGTGGACAAGAGCCAATGCTCAAAGATAGTGATGGAAATGCAAGGTGAGGATGTGGAGCTGATGCTGCTTGGTACATCACATCATAACTTTCACCTTCTGTTCTCCGTAAGCCTGCCTAGCTCCTATGCCAATCTCCTACAGATACTCAGATCTGAGATAATACCTTCTTATTTCTTGATCAACAACCAGGTACTGCACTGCTATCGCCAAAAAAACCCTGCCACCTTTCTAATACCTGTTGTTTAAGCACTGAAGGCCACCTTGTAGCACCTCCATAAGCAGATGGCAACTTTACACCAGATCCTCAAATACTTGCCCTGTTCTTCTAATACTTCACACTTCTCCCTTCACCTTATTCTGGTTCCTTGGCCAGAGAAAAAAGCTGAACCACTTGGCACTAAGGAGAAAACTGCTGTCTTATCACATACATCAATTTTCACATGGCCTAAAATCCCCAAGTCTGATGTTTTCTATTAGCTAGACATTTATGAAGGCGTTGAGAACCAACAGGAAATGCTAGATGAGGGATTTATGTGTAATCAGAGCCATATTAAATTGGCAATAGAGTATCCATTCCCTGCCCTTGTGCTCCACTGTCCCCGTTGATCCCTTCCATACCACTGTGTTCATGCATGCTCAAGTGAAAGCTTTCTCTTGTGGCTTCTTTCAACACCTTTTCCAAGGTGAGTTCTCACAGCTGATGTTTTTGCCTGAGTGAAATCCCTTAAGTGACAGAACCACTCTGCAAGCAGCTGTCTTAGAAATTTATTTGCTTGAAAACAGGCTGGCTTGCTTCTCCTGTAAGGATTCTTGTACTCATTCAGTGAAGCCAGATGACATGTCTACTACACTATTGGATGGCAAGGTGGACGTTCTTTAGTGCTGACAGGTTAAAATTACTTCAGCTACTCATGCATCTTAAGAATACTCTCCATATTTATAGAACCATAGAATCATAAAATGGTTTGGGCTGGAAAGGACCCTAAAAGTCATCTAGTTCCAACCCCCTGCGATGGCCAGGGACATCTCCCACTAGACCAAGGCCCCATCCAACCTGGATTTCAACACATCCAATGATGGAGCATCCACAACTTCCCTGGCCAACATATTCCAGTGTCTCACTGCCCTTAGAGTGAAGTATTTCCTTCTTATTTCCAATCTAAATCTATCCTTTTCCAGTTTCAAACCATTACCCCTTCTCCTACCACTACAGTCCTTCACAAAAGGTCCCTAAGTTTCACCCCTGTCACTACACATGACGAATTTAGTTCTTCTGACCAAAGGTTAGTGGCATCACTTCCATGAGTTCAACCACTTAGATGCAATGTGGAATCTTTCCAACGTATCTGCCACAAATACTATATCTGAGTGCCTTGCGATAAAAATAAGCACAATGTTTTATTCTAGGTCTGTGTTTAAATAGAGAGCTACAGCTGAGATTAATTTAGTAAAGTGGCCTGAGAAAAAAATCAGCTGCCTTTACTGCTACTTTAACCTGCTCAAACACTTCTTCAAGCCTAGTAGAGACGTATGAATGAAGAGCCTGTCACCCAATGAGGTGACTTATTCCAAGAGCAGATGCATATAACATTAAATATCTAGCATGCTGTGGATCTTACTACTGCCTGTGACATTGCAGTGAGAAATGTGTTTCCTCTTACTCACTGGAAAATTGCTGCTGCTTTATTTCTTGTTTTGTTGTGGTTTTATGATTTAAGAGTAAAATAATATTCTGAGAAGGTGTGCAATTTGATGGGGTCATCACTTCTGCTTTGTTTCGTTTTATTCAGATAATTTACAGATGAAAAACTTACTGGGGAGTTCCTTCAATTCAAGGTTGTTTTCTTCAATTAGGTTTTAATATAACCTTTCTTTCAGGTGAGCTGATCAAAATCATACACAGTATTTCAGAGTATAACTACAGAAATTGTTATACTCAATGTGCACTTGCAGCCCAGAGGGCTGATCACACCCTGGGCTGGATCAAAAGCAGCTTGGGTAGCAGATCAAGAGACGTGATTCTGCCACTCTGCTCTCTCGTCTGGAGCCCTGTGTCCAGCTCTGGAGCCCTCAACACAGGAAGGATATGGAGCTGATGGAGTGGGTCCAGAGAAGGGCCATGAAAATGATCGGGGGGGTGAAGCACCTCTTCTACAAGGACAGGCTGAGAGAGCTGGAGTTGTTCAGCCTGGAGAAGAGAAAGTTCCCGGGAGACCTTATAGCAGCCTTCTAGTACCTGAAGGGAGCCTACAAGAAAGCTGGAGAGAGGCTGTTTACAAGGGCCTCTGTAGTGATAGAATGAGGGGCAATGGTTTTAAAACAGACAAGAGTAGGTTTAGATTGGACGTTAGGAAGATCTTCACTATGAAGGTGGTGGAACACTGGAACAGGTTGCCCAGGGAAGTGGTGGAGGCCCCATCCCTGGAGACATTCCGGGTCAGGCTTGATGAGGCTCTGAGCAATCTGATTGAAAGGCAAAAGGTTGCCAGTGAGACTCCCTCATTAATCACAGCTGAAGCAAACAGGACTGATTTCTTCAGACTGACAAGTAAGTTAAAAGACGATTTGCTTCAAGCATGCTGCTTGCTCAGTATCATTGGGGACTAGTGATGGCTGAGGATGGATCATTCATGTACCTCATCTACGTGTAAGTTTGCTCAGCATTTTAACAAGTTTCAAAGTCAATGTACAGCAATTCAGTAATTAATCCAGGATAAAGTCTGGCTGAGACTAGGAGAGAAATTTCTCTATATGTAGTTTCTCAGCCCCTGCTATAGCTTCCTTTTTGTATGTATAAAATTAGGTTTTATATATCTAATGTTCACAGAACAAGCAAAATAAGAATACCTTGCTGAGAAACGTGTAATTATTCTCCATGGGAGGTGTTATCTTTTCCCTTTGCTAAAGGAAAATAACTTTTGAGTATTTTCCCAAAGCTGCAACTTTACCACTAATAATAAATCACTCTACTTGATCATATTTCCATTCATTCTTGGTTTCTAGGAGGAAAAAAAAAAAGGTTTTTTAGTAAGGCTGTTTTTAAAAATGAGCATTTTCCTGTTCAAAATATCATTAGTGACCTTTAGGATTAGTCCAGCAGAAAAATGAGAACTGCTGTGTAGATATCCAAACAGATTTTGGTTTTGTCAGCAATTAATTTGTGCCCAGAAAGAGTGGAGATAAGCTTGTAGGAAACTTTTCAACAAAGCTATAAGAAAATAGAAATTTGAGGGAAAAGTACCTTAAAACATTGGGGCAGGTTATACCCAAGTGAGTGAGTATAAGTTTTATGTAAACATCTTAAAATCGATAATTGGAATCTGAAGTAACTCTGTACAACTTCAGGAAGAATATGATGCTTTCAATTGTTAAAGCTTTCCTGTTTAAGTTAATTCTTGCTGTTAATTCATTGGCTCAGTGGAATATATCTTTTAGTTTCAATATTCAAA
The DNA here is from genome assembly GCA_013389965.1 of Todus mexicanus. Lineage (NCBI taxonomy): Eukaryota > Metazoa > Chordata > Aves > Coraciiformes > Todidae > Todus > Todus mexicanus. Next base: position 9,459 of record WEIS01064705.1, read on the forward strand.
TGTATCAGATTTATGTCATTCAGAGTCATACGTCCTTCTCACTACTGCACTAGCTATGAATGTAGATAAGGTGGAAAGAATTTCAGTTTTATTTATGAGGGACTTTTCCTGCTTTGGGAGTAAAGCATAGAACCTGTAAGTGTGCAGTGAGATTTGACTGGTAGGGAAAACTGTAGTGAGGATATAAACATTTCATAAAGAGTGCTTATTAATTCCTGAAGATGCAACAATAGTAAGTCATGTAGCACAGTAAGACATATGAAATACATTCTTTATGTTTTGGGGGTTTGTTCTAGAAGATTCAAAAAAATATAGTAAGACAAGAAAATACAATTCATTTGTGGGATGTTTGAGTTTATATATTAAGAACTGATTTCTTGGAAGCGTGATACACTTTGTACTCTTGACTCTCATGTTGAAACCCACAAACTGCAATACTTCAAACTCCCTTCAGACTTTGTAAAAATTTTACAACCTATTTTTGCATCAGTTTGGAACTTGGAATCAGTAGATTGGAAGTTTTTTAGTTCAGTACTGGATGATGCTTTTAGTTAAATGCAGAAGCAAAAAGGAGGCCCAGAGCTATTCATTTGCCATCTAACAGCTGGAATACATCCAGCTTTGAGGTACAATCCTTTACAACTTTCCCAGACAGGTTCCTAATTAAATTACAAAACAGAAATATCAGGGCAGTCTTAGCAAGACATTTGAGAGTATGGCAGACTGCTGGCTTGGAAAGATGAAATTAGGCAGCTTTGATTTTGGTCTACAGGCTACCGAAAGAGTAGTGGGTCATTTAAGCCATGATTAGTTCTGAAAATCACATTTGTTTGCTCATTCTCAAGCTCATTCCAACCACCATGTAACACAGACATCCTCAGAAATTCATTGTCCTTGTTGGACAGTTGAAATCGGCCTGTGTGAAGGATTGGGCTAGATTGGTGCCTTGAAGCAGTTAATGCTGATCTCCATCTCAGAAAGCCAACTGTATCCTGGGATGCATGAAAAGAAACACGGGCAGTAGGTCGAGGGAGGTGATTCTATCCCTCTACTCCACTCTTGTGAGACCCCACATGGAATATTGTGTCCAGCTCTGGAGCCCCCAACACAAGAAAGACATGAGTGTGTTGGACTAGGTCCAGAAGAGGGCTACAAAAATAAGAAGTCTGGAAGACCTCTCCTATGAGGACAGGCTGACAGAGTTGGCGTTGTTCAGTCTGGAGGAGAGAAAGATCTGGGCATGCTTTATTGAGACCTTTCAGTATCTGAAGGGGGCCTACAAGAAGGCTGGGGAGGGACATTTTAGAAAAGCCTGTAGTGATAGGACAATGGTTTGAAACTGGAAGAAGATAGATTTAGATTGGAAATAAGAAGGAAATTTTTTATTGTGAGGGTGGTGAGACACAGGAACAGGTTGGCTAGGGAAGCTGTGGATTCTTCATCTCTGGATATGTTCAAGAACAGGTTGGATGGGGCTTTGAGCAACCTGGCCTAGAGGGAGGTATATCTACCCATGGCAGGGGGTTGGAACGAGGTGTCCTTTAGGGTTCCTTTCAATCCAAATCATTCTATGATTCTATGATTTGTTTTGGGCAACTTGGGGTGATCTGAAATTAGGTGTAATCCATCCTAGTGCATAAAAGACTTTACACATTGTCTTTGACTTTATATATTTATACCTTCCCGCTTTGTGAAAGGCCATGAAGATCCTATAAAGTCCTTGCTTCTTTGGCTTCTCACATATAAAATACTTCAGCCCTGGAAAATGCCTCTGCCTTCACACACCCACTGGGCTTAGAGAGCAAGCTCTCTGCATGGTATGAATGGCATGGCACACTGCCCTTAGCGAGAGCAAAACAGTCAGTGAGCTGGCATGTGAATGCCCAAGAAAACTGCAAAGCAGGAGGAGACCAGCTGCTATGCAGATTTTGTGCTAGGTATAGCTACTTCTGCAGCATGGAAAAAGATAGAGCGAAAAATCTGTCAGGGGCAGGGACGTGCTCAACACTTTGGGTTTCCTGCGGTCCTCTGTAAGAGCCATGCAGCTGTCTTACTGAGCACAGATCTTGTTTCTGGTCTTAGCAAAGAAAGCCTTCACTGTTTTGATTCAGCTTAGCTATAAATAGTCCTAATGTAGCAGGAGACAAAACACCAGCAACCTCCTACCACTACCACTGTGCCCCTTGAGAAACTTCGCCTCCGGAAGCACCTTCCAAATGTGATCCATTTAATATGATTCCATGGATTAAAGGCATATAAAAAGCCTTAATCTGCTCATTGCTCACCAGTGCTTGAGGATTTAACTTAAAAAGTAATCATTATTTCCAATTTCTTTTCCCATCTACCTCATAATAGTATAATCAAAAAGCAAAATTCTTCTTCATGCTTCTCAATGGCTGCAGCTACTAAGTATAAACCTTGTAGAGTGACATGGCTGATGCCCAGAATAATGTTCATTGCTGCAAGGGAGGGAGTGACACAAGGATTTGGGGAGGAAAGAGGGAATGCAAACACCAAAGGGAGCCAATATTCTCTCTGCAGGTAAGCTATCATGTTATAGAAGCTGGCAATATAAAATGCTTTCACTAAGAAGGAGCAGTCACTGAGATCTCATGACAATTCAATATTCTCACTCAATTTTTCCTGCTGCTGCTTAGCAAGAGTGGAATCTCCAATTAATTGAGACACAGACAAATGACCGAGGCAAAACCAAGTTGATTTAAGGCCAATTACTAGCCACGGGATGCTCATGACTTTGGGTCATTACATGAGCTTATTTTAGACTGACAACACATTCACAGGCAGGATGCTTTAAATAAAACAGTAGGAAACTGGAAGTCGATTTTTCTGAGGGCATTTGGGATCTCTCCAGTAGGGTTGGTTTGAGAACCGTGACCAACCAAGGTTTGCGCAATCCAACATCGTAGCTGGTGGCCTCTGATCTGAGCCTAGAGGGAAACTACGTAGTTAATACACTGATAGCAACAAACAGGAAACGTGATTGTTACACATGCTTCCCAACCTTTTTAGAATTAGGGATCCTGAGAATATTTTCAGTGTGTTTTTAACAACATAGACCATCTTGTGGTGGAATTCTGTTTAAGCGTGGACAGGAAATCTGTCATTAACATTTGTCCATCGCCATTTGGCCGTTGTGTATCTATCACATTTTTCCGCTGGGTCGTTGTTCTCTAAGACAGTCTTCGAGTGTACCAGAGGTTTCTCAGAGGGTAAAATATGGATTACAGCTTCAACGTGGTTGTTTTCAGAAATCAATGATTGGAGAAGGCTTTAATGCCCCTGGAAACAATTGTCATCGTATATATAACACTGTTCAGAAAAGGGCTGGTGCGGTGCTATGAAAACTGTGTGGCAGAGGCAGGGAATTGGAAGTAAAAGAATGACCGATCTTGGTGAAAACTGGAGGAAAACTCACTTCTTAGGAAAGACCTCGTGCTGCTGAAATGGAGAAAATTAAATGAATTCAGTGAAATGGCTCTGTGTCAACTGGCTTGAAGATAAACCCTCATATGGCATGTTCAGATTACGTGGTACATAAACTTTAAAATGAGAGTAACAATATGTCAGGATATATATTCAGCAACACTTCATTATCCTCTAAATGGTGCTGTTCAGTTGTTCTTACCAGCATATCCTTAAACAATGAGTGTTTGAGGGCTCTGTTTTCCCAAAGGTCCTTGTCACAGTTTGGGGTCAGGGCACCCCTGAAATTTGCAACAGAACGCTCTCTCCCCCCTCCCCACGCAAAAACAGAAGAAAGAAAATAAAGGAGAGAGACTTATTGATTAGGAAAGGAAACTAGAACAGCTTTACTAAAACATGAAANTCTTCTACCAGCAGTAATAACAGGCATAGTGCAAACAGCATGCAAATGTAAAAACTAGACATTATAATTAAATATTGAATTCTAATAAGCTGTCAATGACATGGAATTAGAAAGCAGAACTGTAAATTGTTCTTTTACTTCTACGGAGCTCGTGATAAATGAAGTCTTACAATAAAGCAAAGAAAATAGTTGTAAGCATAAATTTACTGCAAGATGAACTTTTATTTTGTCTTTCTATAAGCCTAAAGTGTGTACAATGTCCAGAGCTTGCAGGCTAAGGCAGAGAAATCTAACAGTAAATCTGACATACTGAAGAGTGCTCACACGTATTCAAAGTCACATTTTGAGACCTGATTTTAAATCACTCCTTCCATAAACGGAACGTAAAATGATCAATCCTCCTCAATGTTGGTCCTTCTGAAATTAAACCTTAGCAGTGCTACACAGAAATACCTTAATGGTTTGCAGGGTGTGAAAAAGTATTTTGTTAGAAAGGTTGGTGTGGGTGTTTTATTCGCTACTGCCAAATGCACATGACTGTGAAGTTCAGTCTGTCTTACATGGACGATGCAACATTATCTGCCAAGACTGAGCAGCCAAGTGCATCATTACCTCAATTTGCAGCTCCTGCAAGCTGTCCCCCTGCTTTCCTATAGCTAAGTGGTTCTTGGGGGGTTATGAAGGCTTTGATACCCTTGTAGGTGTCAGAGGGTAGTGTCAGAAGAACACTTCAAGAAAAAAAATAATCTAAATTTAGCTTCCTGTCAGTAGGAATGAAATTTCAGGATGAATCCGTTTTACTATTAAATATGTCGGAGTGATACTGTTTGTAAACATGTTTAAAATGCCACAAAAGGCTTTTGAAGTGCCAACTCCATGATTCGTTCCACTCTCACCTCAACAGTAATAAATTGCTTCATTTTTCTCAAATTATAGGAGTAGCTTCAAGTGAGATGTGGGGGGCTGAAGCTGATGAGAGCAATCAGCAATTAGAAACATCATTAACAACTGTGTTATAAAGGCAGAGAAGTGAGTGAGCTGAAGGGGCTTATAGCAAGTACTGAAAAATGGCAGCTTCTCTCTTGTTTTGCTTTTATTCTTTTTTTAAAATATATACATTAAAGGCAAAGGGTAAAGTCCAGACTCCAAGTGAACAACAAATAGCTCCCAGAGACACATTAAACACTCATCACATAACTGTTTTTCACCCTGTCTCTTCTTTCAAAGATAAAATAAGGACCCCGTGTTTGAACACTGGGACAGTCAAAGATAGAGATAAGAGTATTGAAGGCAGAGATATAGAGAATCAGGAACATATAACAGAACAGCTGCCTGATGGAGAGGAAAAGGACCCCTGATCAAGGGGGTTGGAGATACAGCTGAATAATAAATGAATGATTCTCCTAGCCAGCTGGAGAAATTTTATCGCCCTTAGAATCACACCACAGCTGAATGTGAAGCTGAGAATATGCTTTCTTATCTCAAAGTCTCTGGGACAATATATTCCAGGTGCCTGATAAAGAGAGTTTCCACTGCTGGAGAATTGTTGAAAGGCTACACCACAGGACTGAATGAATTTAATCATTAAATAACAGCCTTGGCCTCTTTCGTCTTTATTTGTGGAACGAGAGTGCAGCTTTTTTCCCCAAAGGGTGCAGATCCACTTTTTTAATAAACATTAATGGCCATCTCATTTTAACAGTGCAATAAGCAAAGAGTTAGGGGAAGTTACTTGGACACCTACAGCTCCTTGACCTTCTACTCTTTATTCTTTAGCAACAGGACTGCTGGGAGTAGGAGGGAGAGAAACTGGCTTCAGGGGCTGATCCGCCTCTTCTGATGTCAGGCAGTGCTTTTGCCACAGAAATAAAAAGCTCTGCAGGTTACCTGTAATGAATGGAAACACCAGCTCATTAATTGCAAAACAGGATTTCAGGGAAACTTCATGTTTCATTGTTTTGTGAGCATTTTGACTGGTCCCATCAAATTTGATGTGTTATTAGTGTTTCATGTGCTTGCCCGTGTTTCTAAAATTAGTCGGTTCTTTAAGAGAACTGCACCTGAATGCTGAAGCTGATAGTCCAGATAAGTGGATATAGGCTGGTTCATGAGGGCTTACTCTGATTTCTGCCCCTTTGCTGGGTAATTTGCTTAGGGTAAAGAAGGTGGGACAAATTAAAATCATAGAATGGTTTGG
>WEIS01064706.1:2173-15701 GCA_013389965.1 Todus mexicanus
CTCATATATCATGCTGCTACACATGTAACTGGAACGAAAAGTATGTGGGAAGAAGAAAAGGGGCTCTTGTTCAATTCCACTCATGAGAATTTCTGTTTGTAAATCCACTATTTCAGCAGCAGATGGTTCTGCACACACTGTCTTTTTTTGAATTCTCCAGCCCTTCCACTTTGTACAAGCTTGTATATAGGCTGTTTTTTTAATATACCCTTTAGATGTTTTTGGAATGAAACATGCTACATCCATGTTGCGTTTTGCCCCTACACTGATCTCTTTGTTGAATATTTGTGCTTTTTCAGCAATTTAGTTGACCGACCTTCTTCATTTAGAAACCAGTGAATGTTACTTTTTAGTTCCATTTGTTCTTTATTATTCTGAAGAATCAGATAATTTCCCTTAGCTCTAGTATCAACAGATGTCCACTTTCTTCTTTTTTCTACAACTCATAGCTTCTGATCAGGTTTCAGCATTCATTTTCTTTCATTTTGTACACAGATATCCATAATAGATATACTTTTTCTTTATACCTGCCATTTCTTAGATCGTATTGTTGCCTTTTCAAAGTTGTTTCCTTTATCTTTTTTTTTTTTAAATTATAATTTGATTATGGGGTTTGAGATACAGAACTTGCGCCTACAACTGTGTTTCAATTTCTATCAGGAAAGCATTTTGGAATTGCCAGTTATCCTTATTTACCCTACTATGATTTGCATCATGGAGCTGTCATGGAGCACAGGAACTGAAATCCTTTTAGAAGGAACTAAACAAGAGGGAGTACACCCACACCCAATGCACACCAGCAGCAAACGGACCATTAAAAGCCATATTGTGTGATCATGAACAACAAGAGTTTCATACCACAGATCTTGCTTCTACTGATCTGTACTACTTGCTACAGTAGATATAACATAGACATAGATAGCTCCAACTACCTTTCACATTTTTCTCTAGCATATTAAAGACCTAATCTCACACCTACATTTTTACATAGACAATAATAAAAAATCTTTTTTACTTTTTAAAGGTCCATGCAGGGCAGGTTCAAACTCCTAAAATAATTTCATAGTGACGTAAACCCTCCTCAAATGAAAATGCACATTATTTGAGTAATGATACTGTAATATTGAGTTGAAATACAGATTAGATTTTTCTAATTAGATTTGGAATATATTGAGCTACAATCTATCTCAGTTTCACTGTAGGGAACATACCACTCTGATGTAGCATTTAAGAAGAGGTATGCAGGAAAAAAGAAGTAAATTACATTCTTTTCATAATTTGGGAGAGCTTGGTTTTGTAACTTTGCTATTGTCCTTTTCCTCTCTTATCATTGCATAAGAAGTACAAGAAAATCTCCTGAATCTGCGTTCTAATTGAAAAAGTAATAGAGTTTCTATAAAATATTTTGTTGTTCTAATGGCCTAAGATATTTGAGTGTTTGGGCTGGTTATCAATAGCTTAACATAATACTGGGAATAGAACTCTGACTGCTACAGAAAGGTTGCGTGTTGTCCAGCAACCATGTTATGTTTCCAGAGGATAAGTTTTCATATGGCACGTAACTGTGAAACAGGTTTTACTCATTAATACATGACTTGTTACTGACCTGAAAGAAAATTGATTAGTTATTTGCACTGCACCATGCTTCAGATACTGAGAAACAGCTGCATATGTCTTTTATCTATGGATTTGTCACACAGTATTTTCTGTCCATACACACAGGACCAAAAAAATGTATTTGTTTTACCTAGAGCAAACAATGACATCCATTACAAACCTACTTCAGCTCCTTTGGTATCTTGGAATAGGCACACACTAAACACAAATTGACATATATAGTACGTCTTTCATAAACTGAAATACATTGTTTATGGTGGCTGAACATTTCGTAAACCCACAAGATAATTACATTTACCCTGAATACTCAAAGGAAGAGTACTCATTATCAGTTTTATAAAAAACAGCAAACTGACCTAACTGTGTGTGATACTGTGGTTCCTAAAAATTATAACTTTTGGAAGGTTAGGTAAGTAATTATTACAGTAAAAATGAGAACTGTTTGGCATATTATTGAAAAATTACCTTTTATTGTTGTCAGATGAAATAGATTCTTCATTCATCTGAAAGGATAGTGTCAGATCGTATCATGAGATAAAATATTGTCTCTAAAATTAAATAATAATAATATCAGTATATTAATTATTATTATTAATAGCAGTTGCAGTAAGCACTAAAAAGACAGACACATAAAAAGTTCTTTCTTAAGAATTTAGAATAGAAATACATGACAGCACAAGAGAAATTAGATGAAAAGGTCTAGACAGGGAAAAAATGTGTTTGTAAGTTAAGAAGGTTGTAAATGTTAAAGGATTACATAAGGGCATGATTTGGCATTGATTAGGGATGTCCAGAAGGAAAGTGGTGGTTGGATTGAACTATCTTTCCAGTGCACCCTCTCACACCTCACTTCCTTCCTCTTTAAAAACACAGAACCATGTTGAATATGAAAGAACAGAGAAGAAGTTGCTACCACCTTCTACCAATTATCAAATTATCAAATCGGTAGAAGATCTCTGTTCTTTTAATGCCCTGCATTTTCTCCAGGTTAATGAACCTCTTGTAAGAACATTGGTTCCAGGGCCCACAGTGCATACCTTCTGGGATCTAGTTGCCGAGGCTCAGGGACTGCTCAGCCCCAGTGTAGCCATGAGTGGCCCCATCCTTGATGATGATGAGCAGATGCACCTGGGCAGCAACCTGACATCTGCTTAGGAAACAATTAAAAAAAAAAAAAAAGAAATTGATGAGTTTCAGTTTGCTGAGAAAATAAGCTTCTAAACAAGAAGCAAAGACAATTGCTGAAGTCTTGGATAGTCTTATGCAACTCAGAGCTTTATACCTGAGAGGAATGGTACTTATTTATTAATTAGAAGCATTGGTGAATGGTCAAATCTCAGTTACTACACTACCAGGGTGACTTCATGGTAGAAGTTTTACTTAATAAATATCTACCACCAGTTTAAGTTTTTCCCCTAAAAATTTGTATTTCTATGGAAACTACGAAGCCAAGTTTTCTTAATTTTTATGTAAACATATGAAAAAGAACCATGTAGAAACAGTATTTTTTCAAATCCAATCTGAAGTCTACTGAAGTACCTGAGTATACAGCAGTGAAAATGGCAAACCTGCTTAAAGTCAGGATGGACCCATTCCAGCACAACTTTATTTGATGGCCTGTAGTTACTACAATTGTTATCACTTGACTATGCAAGAAATTTTGTAAAAGAAAAATAGGATCATGTGAAGACAAGAGTGTAAACATCTTTTCAGTTATAAAATAATTGGAAAAAAAAGTCCCTAATATATAATAATCTCATTTGTAACACAAGAAAACTGTGCAAATTTTTAGAAGAAGGTTTTGTTTAAAGTGTTTTAGATTGCTCTAGAGTTGAAGAAAAATTTTACTGCGAAATCAAGAGCAGGCTTTAACTGGGATTAAAAGATGAGAAATAAGTACATAAACTAGTGAAACTTTTTGTCCTGAGAACACAGACCTGTGTTTGCTCTTATGCTGCTTACACCTTCTTCCCAATCCTTCTCATCATCTTCTTTTCAGAATTGCATCTCTATGTTGGATATTATACTGGGAATTAAGGCAATGTACAATTTGAAGTTCACCTCAAGTTACTTTCTTCATTTATTTTATTCTTTCTCCCTTCAGAAATTTCTTCTGTAATGATTGCATCAAAATCTCTCTATTCTTTTTGAGAAGGATGGACGCAATAGAAGACATCCAGAAGATGCATAAGCAAATAACCAATGGTCCAGTATTATCACTGGTGACACAGAAATTAATCAAAATGGAGGAGCCACATGGTGATGAAACTGTATGCCTGATGCACTCTCAACACACATTCCATTCATTGGGATCAAAGTTTAAAAAAAAATCAGAACGTTTATGAAAAAGACACCCTTACAGGCCTCTTTCAACACATAAAAGTCAAGGCGCCCACAAAGATATCCACACTTTTCTGTGCAGCAACTCCTCTAAAAAAAAGGAGACAGACTGTGCACACAAAGGAGGCTTTTTCTCTCAGCTTGACAGCCCACTGCATACAGGCAGATAAAAGCATCTTGGATGCTTGCCAGGAGAGAAACCTTAAAGCAGCTTCATTAGGCAAAAGTAAGATAATCAGAGTAAATATACAATGCTGCCTTTGTTACTTAAGCTGTTTGATTGGCTGTTATGCTATTGGTTGGCCAATTAATACCCTGAGCACAGGGCACTGACAGTTCTGGGCACCTCAGGGTGCACGCAGGAGTGTCAGCATCCGATGCATAGCAGATTTGCAAAAATGGCTACACATATTTCCAGCTTGTTCAAAACCAAGAAGATATCTGTCCAAGAGGTCACTCCAACATGCTAATTATGATTTGTTTATGTCAATTATGTCAATGCATGCAAGAGTGTGCAGCTCAGGAAAAAAAAATACTAATTTGTAGCAATAACCAGAGTGTTGGCCCCAGCAGTGCAAAGGGGTAGGTAGCAGAAAGGGCAAGCAGAGCAAAAAATTGTCTAGTGATGCTAATGGAGAGATCTGTGACTGTGCAAGTAGAAGAGGTGCTAAAGAAATTCTTTAGAGAATTGCCATGAAATGGTGACCATGAAATTGGAGAGTTGGATAAATGCAATGAAACAGAACTGCAAAGGTGATGAACATTAAAACATTCTGTGCTACAATGGCAATACTATAGGGCCTTTGAGCCCATCTCTACAGATGAGCTGAAGATCTGTTTCCACCACTTTTGTCATTACAATTGCAGTCCATTTAAACATCATTTCCTTAGAGAGCAAGGAACAATGTAGTGAATATGGAATGTTTATTAAGTATTGATATTCATAGTTCCCCTTCAACCAACCACATTCTGAAGGCCACCTCGGTCAACATATTCCTTAATGTCAAAATCCTCTGGCACCCATCATAGAACCCTTCCCACCTCATTCATGTACAAGTGCATGACTGTAACAGTGTCTATCTTTGTCACCACATTTCCCAAAACTGAAGGGAGTCTTCAACATCTAAGATCAGTTTATCATATTTTAAATCAAGTGGATTAAAATACTTAATCTGCTTAAGGATGCAGAGGAGAAGCTTGGTTCTTGTTGGATCAACCACAGGTGAAAAATGTAGGAGGGAAACTCTAAAAGCTAAATTTCATCTGCCAGGTAGGGGACTAAAGACCCCAATCTTCACAGTAGCTTTCTCTGAAATCCTATAAAGCAAAGCAAGAACTTGCATTAGAAAGACTTGGTTGCACCTTCACTGTAACAGAACCAAACTGTCAGCAGTGGAAACAAAGTTTGACTGACAGCAAATGAGAAGCGCTGTGCATAGCATTTTAGAGTCTGAGTAGGAGGATAATTGATGGGCTTGTGTTCCTAGGCTGCTGGCTTCTTGTGAGAGGTGAATTAGGATGCGCTCTGAACTGGCAGTTACAACTACAGAAGTTATGGGATTTTTAAGCCCATTTCTGTGGAAATGGCCACAAGTCGCATGGCTACATCCTAGCAGCCTATGCCTTCTTTGTCTCTGCTGATCAAAAGGACATAGCGGGTAAAAATAATGTGAATATGGAGAAGAAAAAGTAAAACGATCAAGGAGATGGAATATCTATTTGATAAGGACAGTATTCTTTCTGAAGAGAAGGCTAAGGGAAGGATATGACATGGGGTTATGAATTCAAAGGATAGATAAAGGGAAATGCAGAGTTGTTTTTCACTAAACTCAGCAACACACGAATGCTGTGGCAGCTAGTACAGTGGCACTAAGCTCGCACAAGATGGATTTAAAGTAAAATATCAGTTTTACCCATGGTTGGAGAATATCTAGAATTTGCTGCCCTGGAAGGTTGTAGTAACAGATAGATCTGAAGAAAAAAAGACCAAACACATTCATGGATAATAAAAATGTGTGTTCATAGCTAACTTGCCATGTTCCTAACAGAGTAGCTGTAGAAGTCTGGGGAGTATGTGAGTAATGGCTTGCAAGTGGGCCAGGCTTATGCACCCTGCTTAAACAGCATCCTCTGACCTGCTCCTGATATAACACCACTGGATGGACTGATGCCCTGCCTCAGGGAGGGCTTTCTCATGAACAGAGAGATCTTAATACTATTGTGCTGTCAATGACTGAAACAAACTCCTGAAGCTAATTCTGAGAATACCTGATCATCATTGCAACAGCGTAAACTTACCTGTAAGCTTTAATATCTGTGGTTTGCCCTTGGGAGCCATAAACATTCACCTCAGCTTCTTCACTCTAATCCACTGGCACCTCGTTCTACCAAGCACACTTCTCATAGATACTTAGAATGTGTGGAGAAACTAACTGTCCAGTGAAAAGGAATTTAGTTACAATTCCTCAGTATGAGGAGTGATGTCATCAAGCATAATGCCAATAAGACAAGAAGGATTAATTCTGTGTGCCTTAAACAAGTGATAGTGTTTATCTAAGACTTAGTTATAGCAGTCAGCTCAATTGCCCAAGGGATTTTATTACAGTCCTCACAGAAAGAGTGGTGTGCTGGCTCTAGTTCTCTGGCTAGCATAAAAGAAACAATCTACCACAGCAGGTGAGGACTTGAGCAGCATAGCATGACTGCTCTTTGAAAGACCATATAACACCAAAAGCTGTCAGAATCTTTTGTGAAAGTCCAAGACTTCAGCCCATTATACAATGGCTTCCTAGACAGAACATGCTCTTGAAATCAAATTGTAAATTCACTCTAATGTCCCAAACGGCATGTCTAGATACAGTGATTCTATTTCGCTATGCTCCTCTATTTCAAAACAGCAATCAAAGCTACAAGTATTCTCATGAAGGCCGGTTCAAATCATTCTAAATTCAGGTAACTGAATGTTAGAGCATTTGGGTAGCAAAGATTTACTATTCACAGTATAAAGAATTATTTCCTTTTATCACTTTTAAATTCGCTAATACTGAAAGTAATTAAGTGTCTTCTTGTTCTCGCATTATGAGACTAAATTAAGAGCACCAAACAATCCATCTTCATTATACAATTAACTAGTCAGTATATCTCTTCATTCTTTCTTTTTCTAAAGTACTTAAGTTAGCTTTTTCACATCAGTTTTCATGCACTTCTTGCCCTGTTAGTTTCTCTATCCTGAATATTTTTTCCCCATTCACTTTTTGATCATTCAAAAGGGAGGTGATCCAAGCTGAATGTCTTGTTTTCATATGATTGCTGAGTAATAATTTTACTAAGTCAGAAATAAACTAGTCTTTTTTTTATATATGTTTGCAGGTATGGGGTTTGCATAATATTCAATGAGAGCTCTTATGGACTACTATGGACTATCCACAACCTTTGTTTGGACTGCTGACTGAGCTTTCTCCTCTTCTTCTTTCTCAGCTTGACCAAACAAATGGTCAACAAAATCTTGACCTCTGCTGGAAGAAAGGAGTCTGGTACTAGCACCAGGCTCAGGTCCTCCCCGCAACCAGAGACCTGCACAACTGCATCTTTGTATGAGAGCTGTGGCTGGATCCCCACATTCCTTCTGATAACTGCTTTTGTCTGAGTGGTGACCATGGATGGGTCCTCTTCTGAGAGGGTGATGATCACTAGTTGAGTTCACCTCTCAAGCCAGGAGGGGAGCCCAGTTACCACCAATTGAACTTACCTCTTGCATTGGCAAGAGCTCTCAATGTCCTGTCCACACACCCTGTTTCACAAAGTGCAACACGCTGGAGATACCCACTTGCTGCTTGTTGGCTCAATGCCCTCCCGAAGGGCTTCTTTTATGCTGTGGAGTGGTCTTAGAGAATGCCTGTTGGCATGTTAACGCCTTGCTCAGAGCTGCTGCAGGTGGTGCTGGCTCCAACCGGGCCCCTCAGCAGCCTCAGCAGCTGCCACCAGCTCCAGCCCCAGCATGGCCCAGCCTGGCCTGGCTTGTTCCAGTTTCCAAAAGCCCCAAGAGAGCCCCTGCAGGTACTGTATTGCACACTTTGCCATGAGGTCTTGCAGATGTGAAAAGTTAGTCCAGACTTCTCTTTAAATAGTGTAAGGTTTGCAGAAGAAAAATTCATTAAGAGTTTCAAAATAAACAGACAATTTGAGCTTCAGCAGGCTCTGAACCACAGGTGATTGAAGGCCAGGGGAGAATTCAGAGGAACTGTCATAATACCTTTCCTTCTTATAATCTTCCGTGGACATCTGGTGTTGGCCAAAAGTGATACTGTGTCAGACAGACCTTTGGTCTGACATAGTGCAGTCATTCTTACATTTTTATCAATAACATGAGTTGTAGCAAATTGCAAGGACCAGATGGTCCTCACCCAGGAGTTTCAAAGGGAGTAAAATATGAAAAAGATGGACTGCAGTAAGTGATTGAGTTAAAATATAAATACCCTTGGTAGCATGGGTAGTGGCAAATAAAGTTTCAGTTCACAGAAAGGTTCTCAGACTGAATTGTGGAACTTCAGATTGAGAAGCCAGATTTACAAAGTAGAGGAAATAGTAGAAGCTATAATACAAAATAGACTTGGAAAGTCTGTGAATACTTTTGAACATAAAGTGGAATACATAATTTGCCTCTTGTAAATTTATTTTTGGAGTTTATTCAAAGAATCAATGACCAAGCAGAAAATACTAATCTGACACTGGGAAGTTTTTTACAAGATTCTTCAGTAAAGATATCTAATGAAATGAAGTCCTTGTGGGCTAATAATTAAAAGATAAAAAGCAATGAGTTACGTAGTGGTTGATACTAACACTGGAAAATGTCAGCACTAGGGTCCTGGGACCTGCATTATAGAACATGGATAAATAATCTAAGAGAGAGAATAATTGAGTGACAACAGTGTAGGATAACATCATGATATCAAGTGACTGGGAGATAAAATGGCAGACAACATGAGTGTTGGTAAATGCAAAGAAATGTATATGGGAAAATAATCCTAACTGTTCATACACATCAACGGGCTCTAAACTACGTTACCACTTAGAAAATTCTGGATTTCATGCAATCAGTTTTCTGAAAACCAATACACAGAGGTGCTGTGTAAAAGCAAACAAATTTTAAGGGTTATAATGAAAGGAATGGAAGACAAACTAGAAAACATTTTGACTTAGTTATGTACACTTCTCAAGAACTTGAACACAGTTTATATTTCTAGCCCACTCACCTCAGAAGCATACAATAAGATTGTAAAGCTACAGGGGAGGATAGTAAACTTGTACAGAAATCTCCCTACGGGGAGTGACTATAAAGATTTGGATTCTTTAGTACAAATTAAGAAATAATAAGTAAGGAATCCACAGAGAGGTAACTGATTATGGTCTATAAAATGAGTGAAACAAAGAGGATGGGTATGGAAGTCGCTGCTCAGATGAATGAGGAGGCATCAAATGAGATTATCAGTTGCAGACACAAATCAAACAGAATAATCATAAATATATATATTGTTCGATTGACCTGTGGAAATCTGTTATGCTACTACAAATTCTAAAAAGGAAGGGGACAGAAGGGTGTAAGCAAACTAACGGAAGAAAAATTCCTTAAGATCTGTTACCCCTAAGTGCATTCATCTCCAAGTCAAAAAATTCCTAAATGGAGGACATCCTAGAATATTCACAACTATCTAGGCAGAAATACACTCTCTGCTTGGCCTGGTCTTGCCTTCTCAGGTAGAAATCTCTGAGGGGAAACAGGAGTGAAGAAGTTGTTAACAGGCAGAGGTTATGATTCCTAAGCATTTTCCTAAACAGTGTCAAAATTCTAAGAGCTGATGTGTCATGGTTTAGGGTCAGGGCATCCCCAAATCTGCAGCAGAATGCTCTCTCCTCCTCCCCACCCAAACAGGGAAGAAAGGAAATAAAGGAGAGAGACTTATCCATTAGGAAAGGAAACTAGAACAGCTTTACTAAAAAAATGAAATAATAACAATAATAATAAAAAGGAAATATATACAAATATGTACAAAACTAGTATCAAACCCAAACCCCCTGATGGTAAATAAGTCACCATCACCACTGATGTTGTGGAAGGGCCCAGCAGCAGACGGGAACCGGGAGCTGAATTCAGGGATGCGGCCCAGAACCTGGGGCCCAGCCAAGGCTGAAACCAGGGCTGAGACCAGGGCCGGAGGCCTCAGGGCAAAGCTGAAGCTGCCAAGGCCAAACCGAGTAAGGAAGAGTCCCGAAGCCAAGAGAGCAGCTCCATCCAAGAGAAAACGGAAGACCAGGGGCAAAATGGTGAAAGGGCCAAGAGAGAAGGGCTGAGACCCTTGTGATCCCTCAGCTTTATACTGAATATGACGTACACGGGATGGAATACCTCGTTGCCTAATTTAGGGTCACCTGTCCTGTTCGCTCCTCCCTGAAGGTGCAGCCTTTACTTTTCTGCACCCCCCATGTGGTACACAAAATCTAGCAGTGATCTTGGTTTGCATACTAATCCTTGGTACTAACTATAAACATGGAACGTTACCACTGCTAAAAGCAGACTTTCTGCAAAAACATGCTGCTAACTTCGGACAGACTTAGCTGGAAAATAAATATCATAGAAAGGAATTGTTCTGTTCTATCCCAAACCAGGACACAATGACTTCTCTACAATTTCAGAATTGAAAGTGCATACTTGGATTTATTTACTTTCTTATAGAAAATTTTCTGTACTTGATGATCTAAATGCATGTAGACGAATAAAAGCCAATTTATGGTATATTTAACATACAGCTAACAGATTCAGCTTTCTGTAATACATAGCTTATTAAAGTGAGGAAATTTTTTTTGTCATTGGTTAGTTTTCTTCAAAAAAACAATAAAATTAATTATCTCTGACCTGTTAGATCTTTCAGAAAGATAGACTATCATATTTTAAATGATCACTATCACCTTTGGTTGTCAGTAAAACTGAAACCTGAAGAAACTCACAGTTAACATGAACTTCTCAGGATAATATTTAAGGGCAAGAGGGAAGGTTGAGTCTACAGCGTGCTCTGGATAAAGACAGTCATGTACTTTTTATGAGTCTCCATAGGAATTATGCCACATTGTTTTTAGGAATACAGCTAAATTCCTCTTTCTTCTAGCTCTATTGTCAGGATGTGCAAAAATATCTGGTGAATGGAGCTGATGGCCACATTGGGAGATTTCAGAATCGAGTCTCAGATCTCTTGATCCGGTTCTTAGTTCATGTCACAATTCTTTCTTTCTAATATTTTCTGTGGACACCTATGCATCACCTGAAACTCAGCATGGATAAAGCTGAGTCCTAATCATTTATTCTTGTTACTTCAGATTGTCCACTACTCCCATTTCACTGTGGGTGAGGGTCACTGTGGATATGACCTTTCTTAGGATCATAGCTACTTGTGTTGTGTCTTGTTATTCCTTCCCATTAAACACTTCAGATCCAGATAGCATTTGTTTTGCAGTATCTTCTGGTATGTATTGTCTAGTATGTCCCTCCATGATTATATCTCAACTTTCATAACATCTTTTCATCTACCTTTTGAAAGTATTACCTTACTAGTATAAAAATTAATTACTAATCAAAATTAAGCTGCAAAGATCATTTTGTCTATATTTTTTCAACCTTTTTTAATTGCTATGCAGAAGTTAAAGTAAAGCTTTAGTTGCACCACTGTGTTCAGTTCTGAACCAATTGTAAAGAGTCTGAAAGACAGCACTGAGATTGATGAGAAGATTTATATGGTAAGACTTGATCACTTAGGATTGCTTAAGCTAAAGAAGAGATTTTAAGATAGAAAGTCATGAAAGTCTTTCACTATGCAAAAGGGTACTACAGAGAGGAAGGAAATAATCTGTTTTCCGTGTTCAAGTTGGATAGGACAGGAAATAATGGGTTTCAATAGCACCAGGGAAGACTTAAGTTACTAATACAATTTTTTTTTTGTATAGTGATCAAAGTTAGTAAAGCATTGGAATAGCTTGTCCAGGGAATCTGGGAAATTTCTGCTTTGGAGATATTTAAAAATAGTTTGAACCAATATATACCTGAAGTGGTACTGGCCTTATTGATTATGCCTTTTGGCAGGCAGGGTAGACTAGATCTTTTCATGTAACCCTCCAGTCCTATTATGATCATAATGTTTTTATTGCTAAATTTATCCACTCTCCTGAGAGCTTTGAAGACCAAGAACTAAGACCTGAAATTTGATTTGATAACTGAGGAGCAGTCAGCGTTTAATCAAAGAAAGAGAGTAGCTTGTTGAAGTGCATCTACTGTATTTAAACATTAGAACACTGAAAATTTTTCTACATATAGGAAAGTATTCCCGTGTGAAGTGTGTTACTGTAATACCCTGACTCAAAAGATAAAAAATATATGGCTCACCGTGGGCACACTAGCAACTGACAAGGTGGAATACTGCCTCCTCACTATCCACAGATGAAAGAAAGTGCAGCAGCTGTTACTATTCAGGTAGCTGGTAGTGATGAAGAGCCCAGGAGGAGCCTGAGGCAGTCTACTGCCTTGACAATTGCAGGACAGATGGCCTTAGTTGTGATTTATATTACTAAATATTTCCCTCTTTCCACCTCTCTGTTGCCTGCATCTAGTATTGTTCAGGTGGTCTTCACCCAGGTTATGACTCGGGTAATATGACATTACTTTTGTAAGAGGTGTAGAATTATATACTGTGTGTAAGACTACACAGGAACTTTTGCTTAAGAATCAATCTTAAGTGCTTGTAAAGTCATCTTTTTCACATTTTTGAACTGTGGTATGTTTATTCCCTCTAGGAGTAAGATTGTGTGAGTACCAAATATCAATAAGGCAACTCCAGAACAGGCAATCATTCTTTCATCCATCTTTCTTTAAAATTTTATTGCTGTGATGCTGCACACCCAGTAGCAGAAACACGAGATTAAGCAAGAGCACTTCTCAACAAATTCATGTAAAAATTCCAAATATGTGACGAAAAAGGTTCACAGTATGAATTACAGAACTTTGATCCTTTGAACTGTAAAGGACAAGATTTAAGCCAAAAGTTCAAGATTTCAACTTCTTGAAATCCAAAAACATTTCTAAGATTATTTTATTTGGGAAAGATGGATTAAGCAAGAAAGGGAATCCATTTCTGAGTATTAAGTTGCAGATTAAAAATCTTCTGAATTGATAAAATGCCTTTGCACTCTAGGATAATTCATTTAAATATGCTTTAGTACCTGACATTGAAAAGAAGATAGATCACTTAATTTCAATTTTTGGCTATGAGGTAGGACTGACTGTCTTTCTAGGCCTTACCTTGTCCAAATCTGCATTTCTTTTTGTATAAATAAAAAAAATTATTATTTTAAAAAAATATTTTCATGTGGTTTCTGAATAAGTAACATTTACTGAGAGAAAACAAAAATTATGTTTTCCTTCTTTTATGTAGATATTTATCTGAAATATCTCCAAAGCTTCTTCATATCCTCATATATAGTCAGTATCTCTCTTGCTTTAACTTGTGACTGTTGCCTCTTTAGCTCTGCA
>WEIS01064711.1:317-20878 GCA_013389965.1 Todus mexicanus
CTTTGTGAAAATGCAAAATCCTTGACCTTTCTTTCCTCACTTTCTAAAGCTTTGAAGCAATTTATGGTTGTCTTTTCTGATTATAGACTTTGTTTTCCTTAGAGCTTTTTTTAAAAAAAGTCATCTTTTTTCCTCCATCAAGCACCCTTAATATATCACAAAAATAAATGGATTTTTGGTAGTAAACAGTTCTTCTCTAAGATTATGTAGTTTAGAGTTATGGCACTTCATTATAAATGTGGGCAGTTTATAACAGATGGGAATAAAATATTGATTTTAGTTTTTTTTAAGGAAACTAAAATACTTCAAAGCACCCATAGAATACCTGAACAGCAACAGAGGTGCTGCCCACCTATATGACTCCACTGCCAACATTTAGCGTCCTCTCTGCCAGCCCCCAAAGGGGAAGGTGGGTGCCTTGATGGGAAACTTGGAAGGAGAGGGAAGACCATCTTCAGGTTCAGGTCTCTGAGAGTTGTTCACCTGTTTTTCTCATGGGAATGGAGAAACAAGCCTCTCTAAGAGCTCTGAGGTATTGGGGGAAAAAAAACCCTCTGTGTCATGGTGCTATTACATGGACAACGTGCGTTTGGTGTCTCACACAGCGATTACCTGGAAGGTACTAATGTTGCCAGGATTTTTGGTCTTTGTGGACTGAAATTTAATCAACCCCATTTGTTAAATAAAATTAAATCCTTAGAGGAGGAGAATGGTGAGCAGGTAAGAAATGGGCAAATTGCGGGAAACTACAGCACAGGCGAGAGAATACAAAAGGGGATTGATGGTACTAGGAGAAAAAAACCCCAAACAAACAAAAAAACCCAACAACCAAACAAAAAAAAAATCCCCAAATGCCCAGCTCTGAGTGTAATTACTCAAGATGTCACTCCTCATGGTAAATAGATAGGTGTTTTGTCTTCCTACAGAAAGCAGAGTGCCTCCAAGTTTGCCCGCTATGAAGCACCTTTGTCTTGGTGGTTAGGAGTGGTGGGGGAGGGAATCAGGCTGATGGAGGCAAAGGTGGCATTATTCCCTGCTGAGCTCCCAGCTGAAACCTGGCACTTTTATTTTTTGTGAAGTTGTATATATGAGAACAAGTAGGAACTGCAGGAGATGTGGGTGAGGTGGTAGTGGGTGGACCTCCTACCCCGTGGTCTTCAGCTTTTGACCATGCTTTTGGAAGAGCTTTCCAAGAGCTCAGCAGGAGGAGATTTGTACTTCTGGCAGGAGGCAGGAGAGTAGGTTCTGAGAAAAGGAAAACCAGTGGGCAGGCAGGAGATTTGAGCATGAGAAGGTGTTTGAAAAGTCTAGAGGAAGAGGAAGGTCAGGTCATGGTCTTCATTCCCAATGTGGTCGAGGAGGGGGATGAGCTAGTAGTGGGAAGGGGCAGCAACCATAGACTCTGGGCTGGCATCTGCTTTTCTCTCTTCCCTCCTTTTCTCTTGGGCTAAAAATAGGAATTTCTCTTCCGTCTTGAAGTTGTTTCACTCTCTGGTGCTATTTTCCCTCTTTCAAGGGTATCCTCTGTGTCATTCAAATGTAAAGCTTATATCCTTGAACGATTTATATCTTAAATCAGTACTTCAGGTAACAATAAGTATAATTAAGGTCGCTTGACCTTGTCTCTTCTGAAACCATTTCCAGTTGGTTATGATTTCAATGACTTATCCATTTAATCTATAATTATTCATCACCTACAGGTGATTTTTTTTTTTTTTTCCTAATTTTTTCCCCCCAACTCAAACTACTAATCCTGTTTCAAAGAAGGAGATTTGCTTTGCTGGTACATCAGAGATGGACTTACCCACCTGAAAATCTGTCCCAGCTCTGTTGAGTTATGTAGGGCTTAAGTGGTGGGAGGAAGGGGTGCAACTTCAGAGAGCCTGGAGGAGCTGGAGAAAATAATCTGATTTAAAAGTTTTGTAGCTATAAATACACAGAAGGAGGTTGAATTAAGGTTTTGTTGGCATTTGTGTCTCCAGCATTTTCTAAATCCTGTGTACTTGATGTTCCTTCGCTATTTGGGATTTAATATACTAATCCATGGAAGTTGATGTACGTATGAATGCGAGACGTCTGAGCAACAGAAAACAACAAATACAATTTGAATTTCATTCCCTAAATACTGGAGATACTTCTCATGTAGATAATGTAAAATCTAAACTTCTCATATATTTTGTATTCTGAACTCTGGTTAGCTTTGCCATACATGTATTATTCCTGTATGTATATAATTTTATGATATATTACAAATATTTAATATTTGTTTACTATATGCAGATTATAAAATATTTAAATAGAATACAATATTGCCCTAAATCAAGTAAGCGAACCACTTTAGCAACTAGTCCTAGGTTTTCCTTGCTGCAACTGTACAGTGTGGCTTGGGAGTGTGTTTGGGCCCAGAAACTGCTATTTGGAAAATGTTTCACTAGAGATGTGGATATTTCAAAATTTTAATTAAATTTAGTGCTTTACAGAGATCCAAGTGGCAGTGATGTGCTTCATCCAAACCCAGGCAGCTATGCTTTGGTTACCTTATTGATCCCGAAGTGTATATAGAATCATAGAATGGTTTGGGTTGGAAGGGACCATAAAGGTCTAGCTCCAAGCCCCATGACGTGGGCAGGGACGCTACCCACTAGACCAGGTTGCTAAAGTCCCGTCTAATCTGCCAATGAGCACATCTAGTCA
The DNA here is from genome assembly GCA_013389965.1 of Todus mexicanus. Lineage (NCBI taxonomy): Eukaryota > Metazoa > Chordata > Aves > Coraciiformes > Todidae > Todus > Todus mexicanus. The sequence goes on from WEIS01064711.1 coordinate 3,012, forward strand.
TGGGACTTCCGCAGCTTCCTTGGACAACCTGTGCACCAGTGTCTCACCACCCTTAAAGTGAAAAATTTCTTCCTAATTTCTAATCTGAATCTCCCCTCTTCTGCTTTGAAGCCATTACCCCTCCTCCTATCAATACAAGCCCTTGTCAAAGTTCTTCCCCAGCTTTCTTTCAGGTCCCCTTCAGATACTACAAGGTTGCAATAAGCCTTCTTTCCTGGATCCTTCTCTTCTCCATCCTGAACAACCCAAATTCTCTCAGCCTGGCCTCACAGCAGAGGGGTTCCAGCTTTTGAATCATTCCTGTGGCTGCCTCTGGACTCACTCCAACAGGTCCATGTCTTCTGTTTGGGCTCCAGAGCTGGACACAGTGCTCCAGGGAGGGTCTCACCAGAGCAGAGGGGCAGAATCCCCTCCCTTGACCTGCTGCCCATGCTGCTGGGGATGCAGGCCAGGATATGGTTGGGACTTTCAGGGCTGCACTCGCACATTGTTGGCTCATGCTGAGCTTGGCATCAACCAACACCTCCAAGTTTTTCTCCTCGGGGCTGCTCTCAATTCATCCTCCTCCCAACTTGTATTTGTGCTTGAGGTTGCCCTGACCCAGGTGCAGGACCTTGCTCTTGGCCTTGTTGAACTTCATGAAGTTGGCATGTGCCTACCTCTCCAGCCTGTAACCTGTATATGGTCATAGACAAACAGCACTGCCAAACTATTTGAGCAGTAGGAGCAAAGAGAGATGTGTTAAATACCACAGGCAGATGATGCCAGGCCTAAAGACTCCATTCTAGCAGCTTGCTGGCTGTGTACAGAGCTCATCTTGGGAGTGTGATCTCAACGTGCTGAAAGCACGGATCACAGTGCCTGTCTGCAGCCAGTTTGTTAATGCTGCTGTGAATTTATGTGGTGAGGGTGGCTTGCTGTTCATTCTTGTCAACTCTCCCCCCCGCCCCCCAATTAAAGAATGAATTTAATAAGGCACAAATGATAAAAGAAAAACAAAATTGATCTCTGTTTCTAGTGGTGCTCTTTCCACTGCAGCTCCTGGTGAAGTGAGGCAGTCTTGGAGAAGGTTTCATTGCATAGTTCAGCTTCATGAGCTGGCTTGGGCAGACCTGTCGCATTCCACCAGCCTTCGGGTGAAGATGCCAACCATCCTTCTTGCTCCACATGGTGAAATTAATGTGGATCAGAAATTCTTAGGATGCCTCCGTTTAATTAAGGCAGTCTGAATATAGTCCTTTTATGCAGAATTGCATGACAACAGTGAATAGAACAGGAAAAATACGCAAAAATAATTGGTATTCAGTATGATTAGTACTTTTTTTTTTTCTTTTTTTTTTTTTCCCCCCTTGCCTAAATAACACTGAGGATCACTCTCAGCTAAAGGACCTTTGCTGGTCCATCCTGCAGGTTACAGTAGATTCTACCTGGACCAAAGCTGACTGGCAGCAGATATTGATCTGATTTAGAAGCGCAAACTAGATTTGAGGGGATATTGGGAATAAACAGGGAAGAGTAAAACATTTCCATTAGGGGAAAAAAATAGTTTTGGTTCATTATTTATCTTTTTTTTTTAATTAAATGTAGCACTCATTTGCTGTGTATTTAGCAGATTCACAATTGATTCAATCATATATGGACAACATTTAGACTTGGTTTGTCCTTATATTAATTTTTAAAATGACATTCATGACAAAAAAGCTTTGCTTTTTGCAGATGCTCTGGGGAAAAAAGCTTTTTGTTTTTTGTGTCCATTGCAAAAAGAAAAACATAGGAAAATAGAATGCAATTACAAAAAATGATGTGCAAGAATACGATGAAATACTTGCTTGCAGTGTCTACAGCGGTGGAGTAGAACAGAATCCTCTTATGTCATTGACAAACCTTTTTGGGAATATGTGTGTATGTATAGTGCACATATGCTGTATTCTGCAAATCACAGCTGATGAAAAAATTAAAAGCAATTTCTTCCAGTCTTAAGAAACAAGGAGTGCTGATCGAATTGGAAAATCTCTGCCTCGCTCAGTTTTCATCGCAGTACAAAATGCAGATGAACTACCGAAATCTAATTTTAAAAGATATTAGGGAGAAAATGAAAAGGTATTAGGGAGGAAAAGATAGAAGCGTGCTTATTTATTTAGACTAGATATTAGGGAAAAATGCTTCACTCTGAGGGTGGTGAGACACTGGCACAGGTTGCCCAGGGAGGCTGTAGATGCTCCATCATTGGAAGGGTTCAAGGCTAGGTTGGATGGGGCTTTGAGCAACGTGGTCTAGTGGAAGATGTCCCTGCTCATGGCAAGGGGGGTGGAACTGGATGATCTTGAAGGTCCCTTCCAACCCAAACCATTCTCCAATGACATATTTATCAGTAGATGATGATGTGGCTGTACTTTAGAGCCTGCTCTAGCACTTGCTTTAAGATTGAAGGTGTAACTTTGATATGTTTTTCTTTTGATTTTGTTTTTTGTGGGCACTGGCATTTAAAGGCAATTACAAATAAATTCATGCTTATCAAAGCAGAGGAAAGGAATTTAATAGTCCCTGGTCCCTGCAGATATGTGTCTGGAAGATTGTCATCTGCACGCATGTTATGAAGACCATCCTGATTGCTCTATTCTTCTGCAGTGGTAGAAATGGAGATGTTTCTTCACAGAGCAGTTAATGGATCTGCAAAACTTACTGTTAGAAAGTGTTGCAGAAAAGCTTTGTGGGTTGAAGAGGACCCTCAGAGCATCCCTTGAGATGGCTAAATTGAGCCCCCCAATGTACAAGCTGAGCTTATGGGCTCAGTGCAAGACCAGCAAGGATCTACCAAACTTTTCATGCACTTAACAAAGAAATTATTTTAAAAAAATACTGCCTGATGAAGTAGTTTGCACGCAAACTCAATTTCGTCAGGTGAATGGTTCAGTCTAACTAGAGCATAAATCTTTTATTTGAATTTGTGGCTGTTATATCATTTGAAAGCAGCTTGAAGGACAACAGGCCAAGTTATCTGTTAAAATTAAAATTTGGAACCAAACTGAATAAGCCATTTAACTTTCCCATCTTACTAAAAAATGCGTGTGATTATTTTGATGGTTTCCATGGTCACTCAGTCCTAGCGGAAATTAAACCCAGAAAAACTTAATGAGACAATGCTGCTACTGGGCTAAATATTTATCTGGTTAATATGACCATGGTTGAGGAAAACAGAGTTCCGTCGGTTGAAATAAAGGTGCTGCAAAGTCAAGGTGTAATCAAGTCCTTGACTGATTAGCTTCTTTTTCTCAATTTTCTTGCTTTTCTAGAAGAGTATGTAATGAAGGAAACACTGGAGCCATCTACACCAGCAGAGCATACAGACTTATCTTGGGGAAAACTTCCTAAAATATACAGTTCGATATAAATATGGGAGTGTTAGGAATGTATGAGGAGATGGCAGTATCTCTGTCATTTACAAAATGTAGGTATTGCAATGACCACAGGGAAAAATCTTGGCATCCATACGGCCAGGGCTTTGAATGAGTTACACGTTATGTGTCTTTGGGGGAAAAAACCAACAACCAACAAACCAAAACCAACCAGCCGAACAAAAAGCCCACCCCAAAACCCTCACCTGTGCAGCACTTGCTTGATTTGGGTCCCTGCAGACCTTTACTGAGACTTCGCTGGATTTAACAGGCAAAAGAAATAAGACTGATTAAAATTAGCATGATTTCTGCCAAAAAGCTTCTCTGAATGATGGTTTTCCTTGTTTAGTTTGTGTGGTCTCTGTACTAGTGGTAGGTAAGGTCTGGTTTGAGCCACTGGCATCAGTGGGAGCTAGGGGTTGACTCATCCTTCACTGAACCTTCTCACCAATCAAGGGATTACATCTCTACCTTGTGCCTTGGGCTGCTGGTACTGAGTAGGAGTGCTCATTGTAAAGAGCAGAGGCTATTTCATGGCCTGATGAAATGATGGATTAAACCCATGTATCCAAAGAAATACCTTAGACCCTGGTTATGAATATTTTTGTGTACAATTAGGATGATCCTTTAGTGCTGGAAGTAATTATTCTTTTCAGGTTTTTTCACGTATATCTCTATAGTAAGCTATACTTGTGTTCTGCTTATGTTTTCCTTAGAAATAACTTAATATTTCTACCTTGACAAGCCTTGGCAAAGCATGTTAAAGGTTAGTTTTGAAATTCTTTCAGGCTTGTTCATCTTTCTTGAACTCCCTTTCTTCATATCACATCCCTGAGCTGCAAGGGACCTACAAGATCTCATGACCATGGACATTTTAGGGTTTGTGCCTCCAGTTTAGCAAAAGATACCCTGGTGTCCCTGATGCACCCCTTTCTCTACCAAGGTCTCAGCTAAGTCTACCCTGGCTTCTAAAGCCTTAGCTGTTGCCCTTGCATCTTGGCTGAGGCAGATCTTGTTTCATCCACTAACCCTGAGGGTTAGCTGGGTCTTCCTCTTGCCCTTTCTCCCCAAAATCTCTATTGCCTTTTCTTCCCCATCCCCTTCTTTGCATCATTTGCCATCAAACCCCTCTTGTCTCCAATAAAATCCATGTAATGAGCACACATGAAGCCATTTCCTTGACTTCCACCTGCTCTTCAGGTCTTATCATTATGGAACCTGTTGGGTGTTTGTAGTGGGTGCAGCTGATGAGCAATGCAAACCTGCTGGTCGCAGAGGGCTTCTGCCAAATGCATTTTGCAGTCGGGGAATTATGTTCTCCTTTTAACTGATTCCTATGAAACGAATTTTTAAATCTCTCAAGAAGTAGCTTGCGTTTACACTGAAAATCCCAGTGGCTTTACAGGGATCTTCTGGAGGCTTTCTATGGGGAGCTGGATTCATCTGGAGACAGTAGGAGTTTATTATTATTTAATTTACTGTAAGAAGTGCTGCTACCCTTTTCCCTGGGCTTATTTCCTAAACCACAAACACAGGATCTGGGTTGTTGGATTTTTTTCCAGTGCAAATTGTAAAATCCAGCAAAGTTAGGTCAAAGCCTCCCAGATGGAGAATTACATCTCTTATGGCCATGCAGAGCATGTGTAAATCTTCATGAGAATCCTAATGGACACTCAGAAGGGCAGGCATTTGGGATTGTAAAGAGAGATTTTCTCAGCTGCTAACGCAGCACAAAGCCTTGCCCTGCTGTTGTGGAGTCACCTGGAGAAGCTGTAGCCTGCTCATTAGCATCTAATATTAACTATCCTGTCTGTTCAAACAGCACCCAGCAATCAAGATGCAAAAGCCAATGCTGGAGCCTGAATTTTTGTGTTCTATTTGTATTGTGATAACTGGGTTTTAATATATCCTTCAAAAGAATGTTATAGTTGCCTGTTTTTCTGCTGCCTTTGCTTTTTGTGCTATTGTAGAATTGTAAAAAAGATTGGGTTGGCAGGAACCTTAAAGATCGTCTAGTTCCAACAGCCACTGCTATGGAGACACTCCCAGTAGACCAGGTTGCTCAAAGCCCCATCCAAGCTAGTCTTGAGTATTTCTAGGGAGGGAGGGGGCATCCACAACTTCTCTGAGTAACCTGCACCAGTGTTTCACCACCCTCACAGTAAAGCATTTCTTGTGTGCATCTCATCTAACTCTATCCTCTTTCAGTTTGAAACCATCAGCCCTTGTCCTAGCTCTACAGGCCTTTGTAAATAGTCCTTCCCCAGCTTTTTTGTAGGCCCCCTTCAGATACTAAAAGGCCACAAAAGGCCTTCCCGGAGCCTTCTCTTCTCCAGGCTGAACAAGCCCAACTATCTCTGCCTGGCATCCTAGCAGAGGGATTCCAGCCTTTGAATCATTGCTGTGGCCTCCTCTGGATCCACTCCAACAGCTCCACATCCTTATGATGCTGGGAGCCCCGGAGCTCAACCTGCATTAGGCATCCCTCTCATTAATAAACACCTCTCAACCAGATCAGTGGGTAGAAAAAACCACTACAACAATGATGTAGTCACCATCGGGGCGCTTGGCAAAGGCAGTGTTGTGGGATAGTTTTCAAAAGAACGGGAAAAAATAAACAATAAAAAAATTGCTGCTCTGAGGTCCAGGGTTGTTTTTTTATTATTATTTTCAGTAATGGTGAGTTTAGTGGATGTTAAAGCTTTCTGTGGTAAATCACTGATAAGATGTGCTTGCTGTTGCCGCTCTCTGGTTACGCAGGTTTGGGGGTGTAAGTCTTTGCTCTTTGACAGATCGAATTAAACCCCAGCTCTGGCCTATCTGGAATGTACTTTTCTGTTCTCTGTAAGCGGATTCTTCAGACAGTCTGTCACAGCTAGAAAACAAAGGAAGAAGGAAAAAAATCAGAACATGAAATAGATTTTTTTTGTTGTTGTTGGTAATCTTAGATGTTTTCCAGGATTTCACAGATGTGATAAAAAAGGTTTGAATAAAGCCAGAATTTATCATTTGCCCTGGCAGATTTGCAGACTCTCTTAGAAACAGGCATGTTAATTTTTGATAGCGCATGGGACCATAGAGAGGTCACAGGGTGCAACTCAGGAGATCCAAGTAAACATCTCCTCTGTGATCCAGCCACGTGCTTAATTTTCTCATATCTCTTAGTCTCCTGTTTCTAGTTTTAAGAGGCTTTGCAGCAAACATTTGGCCAAAGCATACACGGGTTCTGTTTTTCTATGTGTTCTGTTTGCTGCTTTTGCCTGCAGACTCGTGGGTGCCAATGGGTTGGTGGCTGCCCTTTGCTTCTTGTGTTGAGCAAATACAATGTATTCAATCTGAACAGAAATAGGATTCAAATTTGTGCCTTTGGTGGTTTCCGCTGCAGCCGACGTGGTTCAAGTCGAGTCTCTCTCCCCAGCAGCACCTGGAGCCAAGGCTGCTGCTGTCCCTTGGGACATGGGCCATGCCCCTGGGCCAGAAACACTGCTGGGATCTTTCCCTTTCCATTTGAGTAAGTTCAAAATTGAACTAGAAAGTCTAGATCAGAGATTAGATAAGAATTACTATTCTGAAAGTCCATTTGTTTCTAGTGATGTGAGTAGCAGCAGCAGGGTTTGGCATTGTCTTGCTCCAATGTGATGGGTAGGGTCCAGATTCATATAGCAAATAATAATTTTTAATTTGTTAATAGTAGTGCTTTGATTTGTGGTAAAACAAAGCTGTATGATGTTTAAGGACTATATAGAAGGAAAAATCCACATGAACATCTGCAACAGTCCTGGTTTCTCCTTGCATCAACCACCTTAAGCTCAGGACTAGCAGCCTGATTTGCATGGAGCATAACCAAGGCCTGATATCAGAATTTAAAAGGAGCTGTTCTGACAGCCTGAGCAATCTCAGCCACCTCATGATTTATGAGATGGATCTCCCTATCCGTGATGTACTTACTGAGTGCCCTGGCTTTGTGCTGGCATTGGGCAGAAGGAGGCTGAGGGCTTGGCTTTGCTGTGCTGGCTTCAGAGGAAGCCTGGAGGGAGCCTGTGCATGTCTCTGGTCTGCTGAGCAGCTCCTTCTATGAACTTGTTTTAATAGCAGTTTCCAAAAATCCCCAATTTTAACCCACATATCACTACTGAAATAAATACATACATATATAGGCTAATTCTGGTGGCCCTGAACCAAAGAAACAAGATCCCACCTTGTGCATGCTTGAAAATATTCCATGATTTTCAATCTCCAACCCTGAATGGTGTGAAGCAGAAAAAGTGAATTGTCTGTAATAAAGTTCCTTTTATCTGTGAGGCACAGACAATGCAATTTTATCTGTAAAAGCATAAAAAAATATAATTAGCAATTATATTAAAAAAAATAAATTAACTTGATGGATCTTTTCCCTTTGAATCAAACTTTCATCTGTTGTTTTCTCCTATACCATTGCCCACAGTGACACCTACTGGCATTTTGAACGAGGCTGGCTTGCAGGCTGTGTAGCCTCAAGAGGAAGCCATGCCAGGGATTAATTAGGAAAAACTATGAGAACAGTTAAATGCGGTCGTGGAGACACCTCTGGCCACTCAAGGAATGGCCACCAGGCTTTGAAAGCTGGCCCTCTGCTCTGGGGATATCAAGCTTCGAGTCGTCCTGCACCAGCAGAAGAAGAACCTCTAGCAATGGAGCCAGTCAAGTTTGTGCTAGGCCAAAGAACAAGCATTAAAATGGGGAACTCCTCGTCCCTTCCTCCACACCTTGGTAGCTTCTCAAAATACACCCTTCCTGGCACATGTTTGTTTTCTTAGGGGTTTTATTTTCCTTGGGAAATGAACTTGCTCACACTAGAGTAGCTTTCATTTTTGCGTCTGTATACTATTAAACATTCAATTAAGGTCTTGGGGATATATTTGAACTGACTTCTTACTTCCTGCTATAAGGGCAGTATTTGCAGTATCTCTGAATTGTAATAATAGTGATTGAGAAGTGTCATTATGATAGCAGAAAGCCATTTTACTCTCAATCTGTGAAATAGTAGGTTTTGGATCTCTTAATAGATAACCATGAGACTAAGCCACTGGAGAAAGGGAGAAGACCATTAGAAATGGAGTTACTGATGTGGTAAAAATTGAAATGGCCTTATTTCCATACTGTGCAGAATGCAGCCAGACACTATTTCAGAGAAGCTTTCTTATTTATATTTTTAATACCTTGTGGCTTTCTGTCCTTCCTAATGGGGAATTTCCTGAGAAGCTTCCCAAAGTGGAATTTCTTGCCACTGTAGGGGTCAGATCATGTCTGCTGCATCAGGCTCATGAGGGGATGTGAGGCCAGAGGGTGTAATAGGTGATTGCAGGGCTACCAACTGATCAAATGTATATTGGCCCCTGGGACGAATTGCTTGGTAATGGCCAAGTCCTCCTCCCATGCTACCTTTTGGTGAAAGTGGAATGTCTTTTTAGAAGAGAAGTTTTTGGTTTGACTGTGTATAGGTTGGCAGGTTAGACGAAGGGGGGTTGGGGTTTGACTTTGTGTTTCCGAGGATTAGCTGATTCAGGTGTGTCCTGGTTTGGGTTGGAACAGAAATTCTGTTCTATGACTTTTCAGCTAAGTCTGTCTGAAGTTAGCAGCATGTTTACCAGACAGAGCCTGCTTCTAACAGTCATAACGCTCCATGTTTATAGTTAGTACCAAGGATTGGTATGTGAATCAAGGTCANGGTTCTTTCTCATCTTATGAACCTTTTGACCTCCTCCTGACCCTATGAAATTCAAAAATGTGTTCCGAACCTTTGGAGCTTCCAAGGAGTTGAGCACAGCTCAGAGTTTCTGCTCTGATTTGAAGTCTTTAGGGATTACGGCAATAAGAGCATAGGACTGTATTTGAAGGTCACACATGAGCTTTGGGATATAAGGCTTCAGACCCTGTAGTAGTAGAACAGAGATGAAACTCATCATCCCAAAATATTGTCACAAGAGGCCACTGGAAGTTGTATAACTTAAGATTGGAAGTGAACCTCTTTGTAGAGTATTCCTGTAACAGATCTGTCTTCAGTACCTTTTCTGGAGTGTCGCTATAATTGATCCACGTTTACCTTGAAGGAATGGTTAGACTGGTACAGGCTCTGTAACCTGCCAGTACCTGGCAGATCCTCGCCTGTGTTACTGAGCTGAAGATAGCACCAGTGCCATGCTGATTGACATTGATAATGGGTATCTGGAGTGAAATCAAGATGTGGGCTTTCCTCAAAAAAATCTTACTATCAAAATGTATAGAAATCACAATTGTAAAACTTCTACTTAACAGAAGGCAATGAAGGAGTGACCTAAGCTGACTTTCCGTGCACTGGTACAGGTGAGGGATTGACCTACTAGAAAACAGCTCCATGGAAAAAGACCTTGGAGTCCTGGTGTACAATAATTTCCCTATGAGCCAGTAAGCTGCCCTTGTGGTCAAGAAGACCGGTGGTGTCCTGTGGTGCATTCAGAAGAGTGTGGCCAGCAGTCAAAGGATGTTCTCCTTCCTCTCTACTCAGCTCTAGCGAGGTCACATTTGGAGTATTGCATTCATTTTCAGTTCGAGAGAGACAAGGAACTACTGGAGAGAGTCCAGTGGAGGTTGCAAAGATGCTGAGGAACCTGGAGCACCACTCTGCCCAGGAAAGGCTGAGAGCCTTGGGGCTGTTTAGCTGGAGAAGAGAAGATAGAGAGGAGATCTTCTCAGTGGTTATCAATATCTGAAGGGTTGGGGTCAAGAAGATGTGACCAGGTTGTAGAGTCTCCTTCTCTGGAGAGATTCCAAACCCACTTGGACACTGTGATTCTGGGCCCCCTGCTCTGGGTGACCCTGCTGGAGCAGGGATTTGGACGAGATGCTCTCCAGAGGTCACTTCCAACCCTCGCCATCCTGTTACTTTGTGAAATCAAGTATGATGACAGAGAAATAAGTTTCTAAAGTGCGTACTTGGATCAGAAAATACATGTTTCTCCAAGAATGTAAAAGAAAACATGAGAGAAATAGAGATGTGGATCATTTGGAACTGTGCATAGTGTAATATCCCTATAGTATATGATAAAGTGCATTTAACCCGCTTTCTGACCTTGGAATGCGGTCCAGGTTGGTACAATTTTAAGTAGCCTAATAGCTACTTAGACAACCTGAATTGCTGATGTAGCCCATACCCTAAGGATGATACCAGCCTAAGGAATTGGGCCTGACATAGTTCAATCCTGTGATGCTTTCTCATTGGTGCTTTGCCTCCCTTGCGAGTAAGCGGTTTGGAAAGGTGGAGGAGGAAAAGCCTAGTTGTGTTGTATACAACCACCAAGAATTCCAGGTGGGATTTACAGGTTTTCTTTATGCCATTAAAAGTCGCCTCAGGTCACCCCTTCGTTGCATTTTGTTGAGTGAAAATGCCAAAAATGTTTAGGCCTAACTTGTCAACGTGGTAGAAAAGCTAAAGCTATTTGCATTTTAGAAAAGAGGAAGTGTTTGAAAGGATGGTGTAGTAGACAGCTATTTTTTCTGAAAATATTTTTTACTTGCAGTCAGGTCTCAGATACGTTGTGGGCAAGGAAAAGAAAAGAGACAACAGCTTGGCAATGAGTCGATGCTCAATGTCCCTGATGTTACACACCAGATGGGAGGTGAAGGGTCGCAGCGCGCTGGGTGGGGTTAGCATCTCCCCACAGTTCCTGCTAGAGGCACTGAAGAGCACTTTTATCCTCTTCTCGAGTCATCTGATTCTCCATCACCAGCTCTGGTAACAGATGTCTAACATTGGAAATGAAATCTTAGCTGCCCTGTGCTCAGGATCTGTACTATGGAGAGTCTGCTTCAGTGTTCATCCTTTAATTGGGTCCCAGTGCACAGCTGGGGTGCCAGGAGGTTGCCTGACCTTGGCACAGCTTGCTGTGTGTTTGGGTATCCCCAAAAAAGGATATTAAAAAAAGAACTCTCAGCTTCCTGCTCAGCCTCAGGCTACTTGGGATCAACTAGGTCTGTCTTTGGTTCTTTAGCTGAAAATCATGCAAAATAGGCAAGAAGGGATCTCTTGCTGGAGATCTGTGTCCTTTGGATGTCCTTCCTTCATTCAGTGTTATACTTGTACTGGAAAATGACTCTTAAGTTTCTCAAGAATTAATATAAAATTAAAATAATTTACTATATTGGTAATTCAGAGAGAAGACAAGTGTAAAAAATAGCTCATTGCTGGGAAAACTTATGATACCACTGCAGTGGAAAATGCTGATGTCCTAAATCAGGGCATCAGTGAAACAGGTGTGCTCTCCTCATCTTGTCCCTTCTGGTTTCTGTCCACTGAAAGAGACTGGGAAATGTAAATAACACAAAACATCATTTTATACTGTTCTTTTACCAGGATGCAGGTTTTCCTTGGCTGCGCAGGATAGGATAGGGGTTTATTAACTGTGATGATGGGTGATCCCATCTTCTTTGTTATAAGACTCGATCCTGTGCTCATAAATCCAAATTATCATTTTCCAAATTCCTTGCAGAAAAAGCCACAAAAGATATAATTCTCGGTGCTTTGGAGTTCAAACCCCCCAGAAACTAATAAAAAAGACCCCCTAACAACCCAACCCCTCGTGAAGTAGTCAAAATCATAGAATGATTTAGGCTGGAAGCGACCTTCAAGATCATCTAGTTCCAACCCCCCTGCCATGGGCAGGGACACCTCCCACTAGACCAGGTTGCTCCAAGCCCTATCTAACCTGCCCTTGAACACTTCCAGGGATGGAGCATCCTCAGCTTCCCTGGGCAACCTGTGCCAGTGTCTCACCACCCTCAGAGTGAAGGACTTCTTCCTAGTTTCTAATTTAAATCTCCCCTCTTCCAAATTTAGATTAGAAATCTTTGTATGGATAAGTAATGTCTGGACAGATGTGTTGCCCTGGCCTGGTGAGGAAATAGTCAACTGTCTGTTAGTAGTGTTATGCCTTGTGCCAGTAATCTGACCTAGATTACATTTCACAGCATCAGTCTGGTTTTCTTTTCAGGACTGATTTTAAGATATACTCTAAAAAAAGCTGCTTTAAATCACAGAATAGATGTAGTCAGTCAAATATGTATGTGTCTGGTCATTGCATGAGAGGTTGATGAAGATGTTACTGGTGCAGGGTTAGCTCTTGGCATGCTTTATCTTTTCGTTATCTAAACTTTTACCATGTTCTGAATTCACCATGTGATTTATTTTATTATTTTTTTTCCTTTTTTCAGCTTTGTATTTCACTACTAGTTTCACAAAAGTCTGGTATAAATTGTAGGCAGTGGAAAGACCCAGTAAAATATTCTTTGAAACAACTTCATAGCAAAGTTCAGACTGTGATGGCTGGAGTTGCGTGAGCCTTTTTTAACAGTAGTAAGTCTATTTTAATAGCAATTAACCAATATTAGGAGTAATCAATACTGAATTCCATACTTAGGGGAGGATATTTTTAATTTCTACATAGAGTATTGATTTTATCTGAATTTGGCAAGTTCTGCTATCAAGAAGACAGTTGCAACCCAGGTCAGGGTGCAAGACTCAAGGCAACTTGTATTTCCATCAAGAAAAGTTGATAATGTGATTTAAAATAATAGAGGTTTGGGGTTTTCCCATTTCATTGCATGCTGAGAGTAAAAGTTCACTTGCTGCCTTAAATATATTTCAGGCAAACATTTTGTCTTGGTGACTTCAGTGTGATTCACTCACAAAATTCCTTGTAATCCAGAGTGCCTGTTGGCAGACTGGGAACAGAGTCAGAGTTTGTATGCATGCAGGCTTTCCACCACCCCCCACTCCCCTGGCTCCATAGAATAGAAGTCATAGAATGATTAATTTTGGAAAAGACCTCTAAGATCATCAAGTCCAACCTTCCACCCAGCACCTCCATGGCCACTAGACCATGCCCTGAACTGCCATATCTACTTGTTTTTGGAACACCTCCAGGAATAGCAACACCACCACCTCCCTGGGCAGCCTGTTTCAGTGTTTAACTACTCTTTCAATACAAATTTTTTTCCTGATGTCCAATCTGAACTTCCTCTGGTGCAACTTGTGGCCATTTCCTCTTGTCCTGTCATGAGTTACTAGGGAGAAGAGGCCAACACCTGCCTCTCTACAACCTCCTTTCAGGTAGTTGTAGAGGGCAATAAGGTCACCTCTCAGCCTTCTCTTCTTCAGGCTGAACAGACCCCGCTCCCTCAGCCTCTCCTCATGAGACATGTTCTCTAATCCCTTAACCAGTTTTGTTGCCTGTCTCTGTACCTGCTCCAACACCTATGGTGCCTAAAACTGGACACAGTATTTGAGGTGCGGTCTCACCAGTGCTGAGTACAGAGGCACAATCACTTCCCTAGTCCTGCTGGCCACATCATTTCTGATACAGGCCAGGATCCTGGTGGCCACAGACTGCTTTGTGTAGCTAATGATGGAAATTGAGGGAAAAGGAGAATATTTTCTAGCAACAGCCAAAATCTGCAGAGCTGTAAAAAGGGAGTATAAACCATGATAGCGTTTAATCCATCTGGTGCTGTAAGGCTGGCTTATTAAATCAGAACTGGTTGTCACCTATACAGACCCCTAAAGAAGTTGTCACACTGAAAACAACTGGTGAATTCAGGCATTGGAATTAGGCAAATTACCTGTTTCAGTAAAACTCTGTAGAGACTGGCTGAATCAAATACTTTTCACAATGACGCTTCCAGTAAAGTTGGTTTCTAACGACAGTTTAAAGCAGTGTATTCACATGTGGAAGGCTAGAGTCTTCTCTTTGATTCAGACCACAAAAAGGAAAAATATGTCATCACAGGTTACTGAGAGTAGCTGAATTTATTCAATTAATATGTTCCTTTATTCCATATGATAGATTAGAAAACCAGTTTGGAGCCATGTGGCAATGCAAACTGTGACCTAGTCTAGGTGATCCTGCTCTGGCATTCGAGTTGGACTAGATGATCTTTCAAGGTCCCTTCCAATCCCTAATACTCTGTGATTCTGTGAAATAAAATGCCTGAAGAAGCATACAAATTCTGGAGCAAATTAAGAAAACAAATGAAACAAATATGTTGATTTATATTCCCTGCTTCCAATTTCATTTTTGCAAGGAATTGGTTGCCGTTTTCATAGTTGTGGAACCGACCTTTGGATTTACGGAGGGAAATTGGCTTTCCACACTCATTCTTCCATTATAAAGAGAGAACCAAATCAGAGCTATTCAGCAAAGGACAGAAGAGCAGCTACTTTTTTTGCATTTCAATGAAATTTAATGAAAACCCCATGTGCTTAAGTTGCTTGTGTTCAGAGAGACAGCTTACGGTGCAGCAACGTAGTATGCTGTTAGTTCTGTTTAAGTTTGCGTTCGGAGAGACATCTTACGGTGCAGCAACGCAGTATGCTGTTGTTCTGGTTGAATTTGCTCAAAACAAAACCATCAAAGCTGATACTCTGTCGTAATGCCGAGGGGGACCTTCCAATCTCTGTATTTTGAAAGCAAAACCTTTCCCAAACAGGCAGTTGAAGTGAAAGCCATCTGAGTCACGGCAACGTGTCAGTGCTCCAAATAGGCTGGAAGTGTCATGGGACAGAGTTCTTCGTATGGAGAGTTCTATCCTACAAAAGCTTATATTCAAAATTAAATGCCTGAGTGGTCATGCAGATGTTTTTCTCATACTTTGAGTTTCCAATTGGCAGTTTGTTGGGGTTTTTATAATTTATTTCCACCAACCCCCCCACATCCAAGTCAGCAACTCCATGCAACTTGCTGTATAATTCATTTATTTTTGTTAATTGATTTTACTGTTCGCTACTTTTTAGTCAGGGTAACTGATTAATTCTACTTGGTTGCCTAGGTATCCTTTCTCTAATTACTTATCGCTCAGTTAATTCTTCACATTTCACGTTGATTATCTCTGAATCAGTTATTTTAGCTAGCAAGAAAAGTCTTGGGTTTTGTTCCCCAATTTATTGACAACTTGATCTGCAGCCTAATACCACTATTGACTTTTACCCGATTAATTTTTTCTCTCTCATTACCACCATCATCTCTTATGGGAATCAATCATGTTTTTTCCATATCGGTCTTGAATTCCTGAGCAACCCTTTTCACTGAAGCTCTTCACCCATTCCTCCTTACCCTGTGTGCTCTCTTAATCCTTGAACTATCTCTCCTTGAGTTCTCCCTCTTCATGCTAGAGGCTTGTCTTGACCTACTGCCCTCTTCATCCCCATTTGTATCTCTGAACTTTCCAACTTTTTCAGCATGCTCTCCTTCCTTTATTTCTCTTCCTTCTGAAATTCCTGAAGATCATCCTACCCATTAATCTACTTTTATTTCTCTTTTCCTGTTCCTTTGCACTTAAGGAAATGAAGCTCTCTCCCACTGACAGCACTTCTGCAGTTGATTTCTTCTGGTGGCCTCTCATGACACCAACTAAGTATGTGGTGGCTGAGACGAGCTTTCTTCTCTGATCCCCTCATCGTTCCTTTTGCCCTTTCTCATCCTTCGAGCGTCTTTACAAGTGATTTTTCTTCAAGAGCATCAGGATTTCCAGTCATCCTTTTCACCCACTGCTAACATTTTTGTCTCCTCTTTCTCCTCTTACATTTTCACTTTGATCTTTGTGATATATGTGGATCAATAGCCTCCTTTCAGTGGCTACACCTCCAAAACTTAGCACTTCTGAGCTTCTGTTATATTCCTGCAAATTTTCTGGGCTGCAGGCAATAGCTTAGGCATCTCTTGAGTCTCTGCTCTACGTACTCCAGCTCAGGGAGGCTGTCATTGACCTGGGGCAGGCAGCAGGAGTAGTGTTAAGCTCGAGGGTCAGGACCATGGTGGCCCCTGCACCAGATGGTGACAGCATTTTACAACTCAATCTGTTTTCTGGGCAGAAAGATGGAAGCAGATGTTTGCTTCAATGCCACTGTGAAAGAGTAGCTGAGAGGTGATAGCCTCCCAGGCTATTCACAACTTAGGAAGCCTGATGGCTCTCCAAAAACAGTTGTCAAGCTGTATTACAGTGATGGCAGGGATGTAACGACAGCTAAAATGTGGTTTCCTATGCCTTGTGTCTACTTTTAGAGCAAATTATGGGAGGAAATTTCTTCAGCAGTAATGCATTAAACTAAATAATAGGGGTTTTTTTAGATTCTTTTCCTTTTTCTTTCTCCCGTAAAAGTGGATGGTGCATTTAGGAATCAAACTGTATCTCGGGTCTTCATTACAAATCTTAATGGACTCACCCAGTTCAAATCAACCTGGCTCGCAGTCTACAGATGTCTCGCCATTTACTTGATATTCTGCAACATCCTTTAGGCTTAGAGGCAGCCATATAAAGAATCTCTGAAGCTCAGCAAGTCTTCATTTACACTGAACAACTTCTACTTTTTTTTTTTTTCCATGGGTATTCAAGAGTCCCCGAAGAGTTTGATCAAAACTGTTGGTTTCAAGAGCAGGCTGGAAAAGAAGCTTGGAGGTGACAGCTGGAGTTACCTCCTGCCTGAGAAATTTTAAGGTATGCCAATTTGGAAAGTTCCAACAAAAGCAGAGTTGAGCAAACCTTATGATTATGTGGGAAGGAACGGAGGAGCCTCCTTTCACCACAGGACTCTTCACTGACTTTCAAGGAATATGAAAGAGAGAAGAAGCCCTAGTAGACAGATTTCATTTGAAAATGGCCTAGGGAGCGCAGAAAAGATCTTTCATCCTGCAACAGTGCCACCCTCCACTTTGGATGACGTGGAAGATGCTCAGGAGTGGAAAAAGGAAAGGGCAAAAGCTCTTTCCATCTCATGCACATCTTCCCTTTTGAATGCAGGAATCTGGCCCAAGATTTGCCAAATGAAGTCGCTTACACATGTGCTACTGTCTAGGCACCCCTGAAAATTGCACTTTATGAGCACTGGTTTGAAGTCCAGTGTTGTCTAAAAGAAAGAAGATCAGAGCAAAAAGAGATAATGTTGTATTTTTCATGACTAGAAGGTAATACCCCTGAAATTTATACCTACTTCATGCCCTGTTCCTTAGGATTGCTTGGTTTAGGGGACTTTTTTAATGAGACATGTTTGTTTAGTGCCAAATCTAATAAATCTTGCTCAACGATGTATCTAATGAAAGTTACAAGTGGTCCTATTTGTCCAATATTTATTACCATGAGAAGAGTTATGTTAAGGTTGAGTGTTCTGAGTTTAGGCCTTTGACTTGTCTGGTGTAAAAAGAAACTGAACAGATCAGCTGTGCTCTCTGGGTCATGGAAATGCCAAAGATGTGGTGCTACTCCTTCTTTCCAGGTGAGAGGTCAACCTTCAGAAAGCTCCTGAATGTTCACAATTGTGATGTCATATTTACAGGTCAATGCAAGTCTTGAATTCACGGTGAAAATTCAACCTGTGTTTCAGGACCAACAGTTTCACCTACGGAGTCATCAGAGCTCTGGTCAAGAGTTAGGAAAAACACAGTTTGGAGATTCTTTTTTTTTTTTTTT
>WEIS01064711.1:20910-54220 GCA_013389965.1 Todus mexicanus
TTTTTTTCCCACTCTTAACTAAAAATGTTGAGTTTCTCTCTTCCACAACATCCATTTTTTTATAACCTTATTGCCCTCACCTATCCCACCTTGGTCCAACAGCTCATATGGGAGAAGATCAGTTCCAGCTCAGTTTGTGGCTGTCCTGTGGGGCACTGAGACACTGAAATTGGAGGAGATGTGGAGTAAGAGAAAGAGAGTGAGAGTACCAGCCCCAGCTCCATCCCCACCTGTGTCACGTGCTCCCTCCCTCCTGGCTCTCTGCACAGTACGGTGGAATTCAGATGCATGGAACAGTGGTGCTAAACCCCAAAAGAAACAACCAGTAAACAGAAACAATCAATTAACTGAAGAACTTCAAATTAGAAACATGTGTCACATCTTTACTTCTCAGAAGCAGCAAAAGACGATTGTAGGAGTACTGTTTAATTCTTTTCAGTTTGTACTTCACGGAGCAGGTGGAGGCTGGGTTTGCTTTTGCTTCACCATGTAGTTGTTGAATATACATCTTTGACTGCTCACATGTGTCCTGTTATATTCCTTTCACCTGGAGAAATCGATGTGACCCAGTTCTCAGAAGCTTGATATTAGGAGGCGTGCCAACAACCTTTTTTTTTTTCTTTTTTTTTTTTTTTTCTTTTTTGGTCTAAGGAAAAGGCACTTTTTAGTGTACCAGTTGCTTCTTGTTTAATTTGTAGCTTGTTTTCTTCCCAGATCCTCACCTGTCTCACGAGGGTGCAAAGACAAGCTCAGTCGAGGACAGATAAACCCACCCTTTGGAGTGATTCATATTGTTCCCAACACTGGACTTGAGTGTCCAGATGCGAATGATCCCTTTAGGTGCGTTAAGACTGTTGCAATTCAAGGGATGCTTTTGTGGGAACTGGACACAACCTGTAAGCTGCAGAAGACACCACAACTGAATAGATGAGGAGAGGACCACAGTGTGATGATTTTGCTTTTTAGCTATTTCAAGGAGCGGCGTTTTTAGATCGTTCATGGGCTGGAACCCCTCTGCTGGGAGGCCGGGCTGAGAGAGTTGGGATTATTCAGCCTGGAGAAGAGAACACTCTGGGGACACCTTATTGTGGCCTTTCAGTACTTAAAGGGTGGGCTAGAAGAAAGATGGGACTTTTTACAAGGACAGGTAGTGATAGGATGAGAGGTAATGGCTTTAAACTGGAAGAAGAGAGATTTAGAGTAGAAATGAGGAAGAAGTTCTTCACTCTGAGGATGGTGATGCACTGACACAGCTTGTCCAGGGAAGCTGTGGATGTTCCATCCCTGGATGTGTTCAAGGCCAGGCTGGATGGGTCTTTGAGCAACCTGGTCTAGTAGGAGGTGTCCCTGCCTATGGCAAGGGAGTTGGAATGAGATGATCTCGAAGATCCCTTCCAACCCTGACAATTCTATGAGTCTATGGGACAGAGACACTTTGAAAAATGAGGGAAACAAAAATTTGTGATTCTTAAGGGATTCAATGCAGAAGACCAATATTAACCTGCTTGGTTTTACAGCATCTTACAGCAAATAAACATTGTAGAGTTGTTGTTTGTTTGTTGTGTTTGTTGTGGGGTTTTTTAATTCTATTTTGTTAGCATTGCTGTTGTCATTTCAGACTTGAAAAAATGTTTAAGGCAGAAAGTCCAGAACAGAAGCAAAGGTAATTTGAAAGCTGCTGTTTGGGGTTTTGCTGGCAGTTCCTAGAATATTTTTTTTTAAGCCACAAGCAAAATAATGTATTTAGATGTGTTTTTTTAAAAGAAAAAATACACCTTGGGAGAGATTGATTGTGCACTGAGCACTGTCATCAAACCCATGTTACCCTCGCTGGTTTATGTGGTGCAAACCTGGCTGCAGGGAGCGAAACTCCTCGTTTCAAAGCCACCTTTGTGTTTCTGCTCCCCTGGCATGACCTTTCACAGGGTTTTGGCCTCTCGGCGCCACAGCTGACGTGGGTTATGTAGCACTACAAACACAATCTTTTTTCCACCTTTTCCTAAATGTTCTCAGCATAAACACAGCAGTCAAAGGCATCCAGCTGGAGGAAAAATGAGGTGTTCTAAAGTTTAACCATTGAGTTAGTCTTCAGCATCGAGGTTTCTCCATGAAGCCTGTGTCAACACTTGGTTGGGTTTTAAAAACTTCTGAGATTTTGATGGTGATCAGGAACAGAAGCTCCAATTGAAGGTGGTGACTGACAAAGTAAGGTCATTGGACCAAAGCCTTCACCCACACGTGGGTGTCTGAAGCTGCAAAGCTCATGTTTTTTCTGCACGGTAGGTGAGGTGTCACCTGGCGTGCTGTGGAGGTGGACTTGGTTGTAACACGGTGGCACGTGAAGAGTGCCAAAAGCAGGACCAGGTATCTGAAGTGCTTGTGGTTGGCACAAATGATGACCTAGCCACCAGGCTAAGTCCTGCACTGTGCCTAGATGTTGTGCATTCATCTGGCCACCCTTGTCTATCTGAGCTGCTCTGCTTTGGTAGTTCCCACCAAAGTTTTGTCACTTGGGGAAATAACAAAGCTCTTTTTTCCTCCAGTTAGTAGAGTTCATGAGCTATGAGTCTTTTCTGTGTTCAATGAATCTTAGCTGGGAAGGATGAAGTTTAGAAATTCAGGTTTCTAACACCCACATCTCATTCTAGCCACCACATCACTGTTGCAACCCAAGAAGAATAGAAGGAGGAAGCACATGCAGCATGTGATGCTAGGCTTGTGTAATGGCTCACAGAGGAAATTAATTGCACAAGTAACTTTTCTGAGAGGGGTGGTATCGGGTGATTGCTGAGAGCACCTCATCTGGTTCGTACATGTACTTGGACAAACCCATTTGTTTGGGGCTTGTATCAGTGGGAAGTTTTGTTTGGTAAGGGCTTGTGGTTTTGGTCTCGGGGAGCACAGTGCCTCAAGGCAGTTATCAAGATTTGGTACTATTTTTTTTGCAGCTAATGCCTCACTGTTCCTAATTTTGTCAACATTCAATGGTAGATTGGTCTCAAAAAAACCCAGTTACTTCTCAAGAGAGCTTTAATTCCATGAGGTGGTTCTCCACCTAAGGCTTAGGGGTTGCTGTTGACATTCTGCTTGGGATGGAGGATTTCATAAAGCAGAATGGTTTTGTTGGGTTTTTTTTTTTTTAGAGTATAATCTGGCTCAATCATGCGTTTTTCTCTGAGGTACATTGAGCGTATCAGGGAGGCTTATCGATGTCTTACCGTAGCAAACCCACCGAGGAAACATTATTTTCCCCTTGGCACTAGAATTTTATCTTAGCTTTGAGTAAAACTGAAGAACAGAAGAAAGGCGGGGGGAGATACTTGATGTAGAGGCTGCTATTACTTGGCAACTCCAGGAGAGAGGCACTTGTGCTGATGGGCCACATAGGAGGACTTTAAAGAGAGGAAGACCTCTTAAGACTTGTGTTCATTTAGATTGGGAAACATACTTTGTGGAAGATTCAAGCGTGTCTATATGCTGACATTGATTTTTAACCTAAACATGTCAAGGCCATTTAGACAGATTAGTACGTGCATTGGATTAAGATCTGGCTCTGGTATGGCATAGAAACTGGCCTAGTTTAGGGTTTGGTTTAGTTTTTTTAAACAACTGTATTTCAATTTTATCTTTTATTCCTTTCTGTCTTTCTACTTTCAACTGTATTGTAGACATGCTTTGGCTTTCACTCTAAATATTAAAACTGCAGGTAGTTGAAGGTGATGGTAACGTAGATGGCAATGGAGAGCTTAAGGATGAGAGGAAAATACTATGTTCGTTACTTGATCCCAGTTCGGATGTTAAAGTCCTTGCTCTTCCTAAAAATCAAGATAAATGATAATCCACTGTTCTGTCTGCATTGTACAAATTGATTTTAAATCAAGGTGTTGATTTATATTGGGGGAGGGAGGTATTTATCAGCCCATAGTGATCTAAGTTAATATAAAGTTCTTCACTGTGAGGGTTATAAGACACTGGAATAGATTGCCCAGAGAAGTTGTGGATGCTCCATCACTGGATCTGTTCAAGACCAGGTTAGACGGTGCTTTGCACAACCTGGTCTAGTGGCAGGGGAGTTGGAACTAGATGATCCTGAGTCTATGAGTATTTGAGTCTATGATTTTACTTCGCATTTGAAAGTGGCTGAGAGATCGTGTGGACCTCCCATGCTTTTGGAGGCATATTTTATTTTCTGATGCTCTACCTGTCCAGCCACACAGGGAAGCAGAGCCAACAAGGCAGTCTTTTTAGGAGACTATGTATCATAAACGGCTCATTTTGGGTCTAAGGTTGGAAGTCGGTGAGAAATGAGATCTAATGGCCTCTTCCCATTGCTGCTTCCTAAAATGGGGCTGCACCAGGAGCACAAACTAGTCAATAGTGTCACTGGGATGACCTATGGCTTGTCAATGATCAGCAAGATGGAGTAGCCAGAAACCTTCATGCCAGTTTTACAGACCTAGCCTAGAAATTGTTCTCAATTTCTGTTGAGTTTCATTCAATTCAAAAGCCATCTACTGACCCCTTAATCCATCAAAAATGCTGTTTAAACCACGTCATCATTCCTGATGTTACGTGAAACAGAAGTGTGAGGGGGAAGAGTTGTCCAGATGGGCTGTAGCTCCCACAGTTGAGACCTAGTTCTTTCCAATGTTATTTAGTTGAACTTAATGATGTCTTTAAGTTCTTGGTGAGAAAATGAGGATTAAAAAGGAAAACCAATGATTGCAAAGGTCTCTTTGTTGCCAAGGTCTTCTAGTATGTTGTATTCTTTGTAAACTAAAAAAAAAAAAAAATTAGACTCTGTTTTTAAAAGAAACAACTTTTGTTCAGCTCTTGGATTTTGTGTTAATCACAAAAGAAGCTTGAAAAAAAAAATCCAGGGTATCATTAAAAATATGGGTGCTCCTGATCCCCAAAACTCTTATTTGGACACTGTGCAAGACACCAGCAGCTGGCAGTTGTCTGAGGCAAGGATCCGAGCATTAACAAGTTGGCATTATGCAGAATTTGCAAAGCATAAAAAAGGAATTATAGAGAAATTGAGGTTGAGGGGTCAGAGGACGGGCTGGTCTGAGATGCTGGAACCCTTCTGCTGAAACCATGTTGGCTTACGGCAGGTGAGAAACACTCCAGGGACTTCATAATACTAATTGGACAGGCTCTCTAATTTAATTTTTTAATTTTCCCTCCTTCTGTCAGGCTTGCCTTGGGGTTGATGAAATGGATTTGTGGGAAATTTGAGTTTACGTAATATGTATGTGAATTCTTCTTGCTTATACAGATCTCAGATCAAAACATTTTGGTTAAAGACCTGTTCTTTCCCTGAGAAAGTTAATTAAAGTTTTTTGGTTGGTTTTGGGTTTTTTTGGTTGGTTGGTTTTGGGGTTTTTTTATTTGGTTTTTTTTGCTTGCTTTTGTTTGTGGGGGTTTTGTTGGTCAGTTGGTTTTGGGGTTTTTGGGGGAGGTGTTGTTTTGTTATGTTTTTTTCCTGCCTGACACATTCTATCTGTAAATACACCATGGCTTTGAGTTCAGAGTTGAACTCCACTGGAAGGACTTGAAACTTTTATTTTACAAGTATTTAAAGCCTTCTAGGGGTTAACCAACGTATAGGTCAGCTACAAAATCAAAGCCGTGAGTATTAATGGAAGAATTAAAACTGTCTTCTTAAAGATGCCTTCCATCTTTAATTTTGCCTGTGTTGTACATGCCAAAAAACCCCCAGAAAACTCCGGACTTATTTTCTTAGGAAGAAACCTCTTATTTGAGCACCTAACTATCCTCTGATAAACACGAGAGCCTGGGTAGCAAGCTTGGCTTGCGCTCTGCAGCCCCACGGATGTGCCTATATTGCTAAGAATGCAACCCCTTACTGGTTTAAACTGGGAAAATGTTTTATTCTAAAGGCAAATAGAGCACTAAGAGGCCAAAGCTTTATTCAAGAGGTGATAAAGCAGCTTTCACTCCATAGAGAAGCACGTGAAGGAATTACTATATAAAACAACAGTCTAGTTAGCATGACAAATGCTCTAAATTTTGTAGCATTTATAATTCATTGAAGCTGAGCTTTTATCCCCATTTGCCAAAGGTTATAAAATATACATTTGCAGCTTGCTGGTATACAAATGTTCCCAGCAGTAATTTCTTAGCTTTATCATTGTGGTTTTGTCGAGTGCCAGCTTTCACGGATTTTGATGCCAAACTAGGACCTCGATGCCTTAGCTTATAACCATTTTTCCCTGCCCCTGCACCCACAGGACCCTTGTAACTCTTGACTTTGCTGCCTGGTTATCTCAACCTTGGCAGGTCATACAGCTTCAGTTCTGCAGCCTGCGTTTCTATTCAGTGTTCTCCATTTCATTTTTATGCCAGAATTTCAGCTCCGTTTTTCTGCTGGAGAGAAGAAAATGTAAGAATAGTTAATACGGTCTGGTCAACTCTTCCAGCTAGGCATTATTTTTTTGAGTGTTTTCCTTTAGTTTTGTCATCGCCTGAAGGAGCTATCTTTTAAGAGGTATGCTCAAAAACATATGTGGTGCTTAGGTTTCAGTGAAATCTATCTCGGGTATTAATTTAGTTTTCATCACTGAACTTTGGTATTGCCTCTGAAAATACAGTATTCTATCCAGAGTCCCTTTCTCTTGTGAGAAAGAGTCTAAACTCAAAAATATTTAAGTTCTAAGCCCAAATCTAGAGTGTTTACACTATTTGCATTATGCTTTTATTCATTTACAACTGCAAAATTTGGAAGGAAATATTTATTACTTATTTTAAAGGCATTCTGGAAACCCTTTGATGCATATATACAGGGCTTTGAAGCTAGAATTAAAGAAGGTGCCCAAAAATTGTTGTTCTCTTCATCAAAAGGATCTCCTTCAACAAAGTCTGGCTTCTAGAAGCTTGCTAGAACTCAGCCATTGAATTTAATCTTGTGAATGATGAAGAGGCTGAGGGAGCTGGGTTTGTTCAGCCTGAAGAAGAGGAGGCTGAGAAGTGATCTTATTGCTCTCTACAAGAGAGGCAGGTGTTGGCCTCTTCTCCCTAGTAACTCATGGCAGGACAAGAGGAAATGGCCACAAGTTGCACCAGAGGAAGTTCAGATTGGATATTAGGAAAAAATTTTGTATTGAAAGGGTAGTTAAATACTGGAACAGACTGCCCGGGGAGGTGGTGTCACCATCCCTGGAGGTGTTCCAAAAACAAGTAGATGTGGCACTTTAGGGCATGGTCTAGTGGCCATGGAGGTGTTGGGTGGAGGGTTGGACTTGATCTTAGACATCTTTTCCAAATTTTATGATTCCATGAATGCAAATCCAGAAGAAGCAGTGGGGTCAGCCTAAATTTAGTAAAGACACATAGAAACCTTATTGCTTTACTGCTTATCTTTTTTTTTGTGTGAGATTTTAATTAAAATATTATTCCTTTGTACATGCCACCATGCCAGTGTAAAGCCATAGGAGTTGTTGATTTTTTCCTCATATTTTTCTTGGACTATTTTTCTCTAGAAACTGAGCTTGTGTTGCTAAAATATGAATCTACTATACCACGAGTATGGGCAATATTTACCAACGCGCTTCTTCAGGTGACTGCATGATGGTACCATATGTACCTGAGAATGTATGGTGACCTTTTACGTGGCCAACTAAAAAGCAAGAGGCTTGTAATTATTTTTATTTGCATGTGTTGTAAGTGAGCTGTTATGCTCTTTGCCTACTTTGCATAGCACTTTCAGTCTTAATGGACAGGAACAATTCGATTAGAAGGGCAAAGTGCATGGATGAATTATTTCATGTTGGAAAAGAAGGATTTAAGAGGTAGCGTGTTGTTCGAAGATGGGGATGACAGGTTGATTCAGGCAAGAAGAATTGCAGTGAGGTGGAATTAGCTGTGAAAGAAATGGACTGAAATACATCAAGATGAAGACATGGGCTGTGAAGACAAGGATGTGGAGAGAGGTGTTGATGAGGAGGTCAAGTGAAGTGCAACCTCTGCATGAGCACTCAAGGAATAACTAGAGGAATAGGACTTGAATGTTGGAAGAAGGACTTGCAGTATTAGAGCTGAGGAAAAGAAAAATATCTACAGTAGGCAACAGATGCTGAAGTAAGAGGCAGCTTCAGATCCTTCAGAGCTCAGATTTATACTCCTTCCATTCCTTTTGTGGAAGCCTGGGTGGGAAGTTTGGAAGGACTCATGGATGGGAATCAGATACAACAGCAGGACTGAGTCTTAATGCTAAGTTGTTGGTGCAGTTGTAACTGGTGACTAAGACCACAAAATGGCCTTTTAGGAAGGAGGCTTTGCCATGTTGAATGTGTTATTTGACCAGAATTTGAGAGCTCACCCCAAGGCATTATCACGTGAAAACTGCACAGAAGCCATAGAAGCAGTAGCTTTAGTGCATCTAATGAATATTGGTTGCCTATACTAAAAGCGGAAACCTTTTGACCAGCATTTTCGCTCATTAGATTTTTGAGTGCCTACAGGAGTCCACTTGAGAGGATATGATCCTAACATCTTAAAAATCAGACCTTTTCAAGGAGTCTCAACCCAGATGCTCAAAAATGTGCGACCTCAAAGCTGCTATCAGGAAACACCCCATGTAAGAAGTAAAACTCCGCACATTTCTGTCCATGGTCTCCTCCAGGCATTTTTTCCCTCTTATCACCGTGGCACATGAACATAGGAATAATGATGAGGTGTGTAGAACCATCGGACCCCATTCAGGATCAGGGCAACCAACTTCTTCCTAACTCACCTTCTCTGGTCGCTTTTCAGTATTTGTGATTCTGATAGAGAACTTTAGTTTCAAATTTGTTACTCTTCTGGAGAGTCTGAAGAGTGTTAATTACTGACATGCTGCTTTGACTTTCTGGTTTTACTTACACAGATATTTTTTTTTAGGATGGTATAAGCACTCACAGCCTAGCTATATGTATTTTAAAGAATTAACCCAATGAATTCTGTATTATAAGTCACTTAGATGTCTTCTATTTCCTGCAACAATTACTTTTCTTTAGTAGCCCCATATGTCCAGTGCTCCCAAACATTGCATTTACATGAGCCTTTACCTATTTATTTTTGTGTTGCATTCTGTTACTAACTTGTAAGTGGCACCAAAAAAGGTTGAGTGTAAAGATAAATAACTGTAGGTCAATAAAGTACATCTCAAGCTTATTTAAATTCTAGGATTCCAACTAATTCCTCTGTCTTAGCTCAAATCCATCCTTGCTGTTGTTTATACATGGATATTAAAAGATCTGATGGTGTCTTCTGGGGCTTTGCAAGGGCTTGTAGTGATAGGACAAGGCTGATGGTTTCAAGCTTGCAGAGGGTAGGTTTAGACTAGATGTCAGGAAGAAAGTCTTCACAGTAAGGGTGGTGAGACACTGGCACAGGTTGCCCTGGGAAGCTGTGGATGCTCCATCCCTGGAAGTGTTCAAGGCTAGGGTGGATGGGGCTTTGAGCAACCTGGTCTGGTGGGAGGTGTCCCTGCTCATGGCAGGGGGGGTGGAACTAGATAATCTTGAAGGTCCCTTCCAATCTAAACCATTCTATGAATCAAATAAACCAATCTATAAAGTTTGTGCTTTAGTGTAGCTTCAAACAACACCCAAGCCAGAGCACAAGGAGCTTTTGGGGAGGTTGGGTCACAAATCGGTGCTGGGGCATGGCAGACCTGATGCCTGTGGCTCTCTGCAGGGGTTTGGTTAATGAAAAAAAAATTAAAAAGCAGTAAAAAACCCCGAAGAGTAGGAGATGCTAATGAAAATGATGGGTCGGGGAAGCTCAGCATTCACCTGCCTCTGCTCACTATTGAACTGATGTTTGTTGGATTCCCAGGGGCAGAGCATCTCTGAGGAAAGTGCTAGGATTTGGGTGGGGGAGGAGCTAAATATGAGTGTAGAGTCTTTATTTAGAAAATATTGGCTTTTATTTTTTAGGCTACGTATAAATGTATATTGATTTTGATGGGGTAATGCAAGGAGTGAAACTATCTAATTAAGTTTAAATGCAAGCGTTTATAACCCATGGCATAAATTTAGTGGGGAATATCCCACGAAATAAGGCAAAATGATAGATTAAACTACTGTAATAAGGAGGAGAAGAGCAAAAATTACTTGTGGAATAAAGCCCTTGCTTATCAAAGCTGGAAAAATACCAAAACCGACAAAGAAAAGGAAAATAACTATTTTTACAACAGCCATTATTATTGCAGTTTAGTTCACATACCATATTCTCTGTTGAAAATCCTTCTGTCTGGTTTACTTAGTATAAATGGATTTAGGCAGTGAGGGTAATTCATCTGGGCACAAGCTGGCACTAGCACAGTAAGAAGAAAAATAGGCAAGCCATTTTAATTATTATATTCCTTGACACAGGATAATTTTAAAATCACGGCCAATGTCAGGCTGCAATAAAATTGGTCCAGGGTGATGTTTCCATAAGTGTTATCTTACCAAGCTATCTGCTGGGTAACAGTCTCTGAAGCTGTTTGCTCATCCTAATTTTTTTCTTTTTGTTTTGTACAGACACACTATGAAAGTGGAGAGTATATTATACGACAAGGTGCTCGAGGGGACACTTTCTTTATAATCAGCAAAGGGAAGGTAAGTTGACACCTTTTGAAGGCAGGTGGGATCGTGGCAATGATGGTGATGATGTGCTTGGGAAATCCAGTGCCAACCAACCAGTGCTTTCTCTCTCCCCTCCCCAAGGCACAAATGTTGCAACACTTGACATTTAATTAAACGTCTTGGCACTGTATCAGTAGAGAAGAGTGGTCTGAAGGGGGAAAAATAGATCTCATGCTGTTTTACACGTGTGCTCAGAGCTAACACTTTGGGGTCAAAAACAGTTCTTGAGTCTCTCAGTAAATGACCAAAAAGCTCAATTTATTTCGATTTATTTATTTATTTTTTAAACAGTGTGCCCTACAATACTCAACGTTTTCTTTGCTAAGTATCCCTCTTATGAGGCTGACTTCCAGACTTCATTCCCATGGCTATCATTTCTCAGCTTCTCCAAATTAAATAGTAGGAAGCCAAAGAAGTCTGAGCTCTCTCCTTGGGGAAGAAAAAAGGTCTAAGTTTCTGTTCCACTGCTCACAGGGAAAATGTGCTTTCTAACATCTTTTCCCATAAAATCCTGATGGGATTTGATAGAACAAGGGTGTTTCCTTCCATTCAACTGGATTTGGGGATTTTTTAATAGCTGGCCTAAGACTATCACACTTGAGAAACATTTCGCTTCTTTCCACACAGCAGGACAGAGATTTTCAAGGGGCTATGCAGTGACTTCATGCTGCAGATGGGATGTGATACATGGGAAGTAAACACAAATGGATAAAAATGCTTGAATGTAGGCCAGCCTTAACCTTCTGGTTTGTGAATCTGATAATTGCATCAAGTCACGTGTTAACGTTGCCCTTGAGTAATTAAGGATAGCAAAAGCTCCATGGTAGAGGAAGAGTGTGGGGTGTTGTACACACCATTGGGTTGTCTCCCTAGGTATCTGTCAGCTCCCGAGTACTAAAACTAGATTTTCACTGTCATCTCTGTGAACCAGTCTTGATCAGTAGAAAAAGTGTTCTTTTTTTGATGAGTAAAACAGTCCTGGCCAAATTTCTGAAATTAAGATTATCCCAGGCTGCAGAAATCCAAGTTTGACAGTATTCTCTCATGCCTTTTTGACTTCCCTCCACTCACAAGTAGTATTCCTTCTTCTATCAGAGTAAGGACAACCATGACGCACACTTCAAATGCTTTTTTTCTTACCTTTTTTAATTGGCAAAAGTAATGGGAGGGTGCACCTCTGTTCCACACTGAGCGTTTGAAGCCCTCCTTGCCACATTGGCAATGATGCTTTTGCCCCACTTGGCCAGTTGGATCCCATTCCTTCCCAGCAGCCCTCCAAAGAGTGTCCCTTGGTTGACACTGATTGGGCAACCAGTTGTTGACCTGTACCCCCACAAGCCCTTACACCTCACCCACAGGGTGGAGGAGAAAACCACCCATGGCCTTGGCCGCTGTTCCAGAGCCCTCTGGTCTTGATTGAGATGCTCCTTGGCTTTATTTTTGCCTTTGCTACTTCATCTTATTATGACAGCTGATGGCCAGAAAAAGGGAGCTAAAATAAGACAACGCACGTGGGCTTGCTGAGAAGTTCCCAGACACTCAGCTGGTTCCTGGTGGCTTGACAGAAGTTCCCATAGGGACAGTTACATTCTGCACAGTTTTCTCTCCCAGGGTTACTGTGTGAAAGAGATAAAGTGACTGTCAGAAAATCAGCAGAGTTGGAACGTGTTTAATTTTCATGCATATATAGGAACAGAGGAGCCACACAGTGTCTGTAATAACTAGCCTGTGCTAAGAACAGAGCCCAGGATAGGATGAATAGAGCCTCGGCAGTGAAATGTGGAATAAATAACAATGAAATATAGAATTAACAGATCAATTTGTGCTGCCTGGGACTTTCTGAGACAGGGGCACATAATGTCCAATGTCCCGTGCTAAAACTTGACCCAGGCAGCTTAATAAGCCAGGTAGATGAGCTGCAGCCAGTAGAAGATGTTTTTACATTTCTGAACCTAGCTCTTCTGCCGGAAATGCTTTGAAAGATTTCGGCGGCGTTTTCTTTCAGCCCATGCTCCACAGATAGCTCTTTCAGGAGTAAAATCATTTTCACCTTTTTCTCCATCAGCTCCACCCACCACACTTAGTCCCAGTCCTGAGCTCATTTAGTTTGTTGATTTTAGCGTGTTTCCTTGAGTCCAAGTGAATAGAAGTCAAAAGTGTGTTCAAAACATCCTGCATGCCAAAATCTGTTGAGTAATCTGTCAGAGGCAGGCAGCTTGGTCCCTTCCTCCTGCTAAGTGCTGCTGCTCTGTGCCTGCTCTGTACGTTGCCTTTATCTGGAGACGGCATTGGCCATGCCATGCCATTGTGCACTGTTTTCCCATTAAAAGGCATGGCATGGCAACAATTTAACACTGGATCATGCGGGTTCTACGTTGGTGACGTGGCTCTTCAAATGGGTTGTTACTTTGAACCATGTAGAAATTATGCTCCCATAATCCCTTAGCCCTCATTGCTTAGGACCAGCAGAGGTCATAGAGAAAGAACTTCAATCTACATTGAAGTTCCCTTTGCTTGCCCAAGTTGGTGTGATTTTTTCAGCAGCTACAAATGTTCCTGGCTCATCCATCTATGTTTCCTACCCTCATCTGATCTTCACTGAGTCACTGCAGATGTTAAATGTAGCGTGATATAGACAGAGTTCTCGTTAATGACTCAAACCCAGTGGTTATACCATCCATAAAAGAGATGGGAGAAGGTACAGGCCACAACTATTATATTTAATAGTGAAATTAAACCAGAATGTCTCTAAATTTGAAAGGATGTGTCTGCTGTCCCAGATTTTGGCTTTGTGAATTTGTGTATGCAAAAGTTCCGATCAAAGCTCAACAGCGTGCAAAGGAGAAGCAGATGAGAGATTTTCCCATGTATGTGAGGTACCTCCAGAGAATCGTTCACCCCAGTTAAATTGCAGACAACTCAGGTTATAGAAATGCCTGTCCCTCTCCAGTTACCATGAACAGAGACTGGGCAACTAGATTTCTAGATGGTTAATGCTGGGAGAGGTGATCCCTGTCATGGGCTGATAGCAGTGGGTTGTAAGAGGTGCCAGTTACCTTTGATAACAGATGAAAATTAAGAAATATTTCTCATAGAGGGCCATTACATCAAGAACATCAATCCTTCGTGGAGCCCTTTGCAGCTTTGGTATGTCAGGCCATCCTCAGCACTCAGCAGGGTGTTAAGGGGCTCTGTCATTACATGGCATCTGGGATTTCTATCCCATATTGGCACGGGAAATCAGAGTCCAGGGTGTTCAGTTGATCATTTACCATTTTTCTTTCAGAATCATTTCAAAAAATACAAAGGACCCCCCAGGTGATAGAAAATGATCACTCACAGATGTGAAGTCATCTTCTTGGTGTTGTAGTGCCAGCTTATTCAACTTAGGCTTCTGCTAGGTTGCCTTACCCATAGTTTTATGGTGGGTGGATAGTCTGCTTTCCATCGGCAGTAATTGTTTTCACTGCAAAAATTAAAAAAAAACACCCAACAAACCAAAAAACCAATAAGATGGTATTTTCCTTTAAACTTCAATGAAGAGACTTGATTTTTGTTCCAGCTAGGGTCATCCCCTCCCTGAATTTGACAGACAGTAAAAAGGAGAGGAGACATCTTTCCTCCTGTAATGCTCAAACTGTTTCATTTCAATTATGTCTAAATGTGGATTATTTTTGTTATTCCTTTCCCTTCAGTGAACTTAGCAACATGAGAAATCATGCAGAACAAAGCTGACAGAAGCCTATGCCATGTGTCTCTCTGATACATGGAAAATATTTGGAACCTGTTTCTGCTGCTGACTCCGTACGGGCAATGACTGTGTTTGGGCAGCCAAGTCCACTTTTAGAGTTAAAACCCCCTAAACCCCACAAGTATTGCATTTTTGCAAGAGTAGTAGGTACCTTAATGGAAAATAACTGCTCATTTTCTTGGATGTTTGCTTGGTGAGGCTGAGGGAAAAGTGCAGGACTCTGGAGGATTATGTGGTTCCCAGAGGAGATACAGACCAAGAGTTTTTCCTGAGAGTTTTGGGAGATGACAAATCTATCTCTGAACAAAAAAGTTTTATTTGTTAACTAAATGTTTTGTAAATACTAAGGGGTTTTGGCTTTTCAACAGGTGAATGTTACTCGTGAAGACTCCCCCAGTGAAGATCCTGTATTCCTCCGTACTCTAGGGAAGGGAGATTGGTTTGGAGAAAAAGCCCTTCAAGGGTAAGTGCTCCTTATGATGTAGTTCTTATGTTGAGATAACTTTTCAAGAACTTTTTTAGCCTTCAGAGGGTTCTTGTAATTTGGAAAGGAATTGGGAGTAGGTTTACTCTTTTCGAGTCCAGCATTGTCACGTGGTATTGTAAGGAGGCTGTGACTTAATGGGAAAATAAAGTTTGTTCTGCAGTTGAGCGGCCAAATGTTGGTCTTCCCATGTTTGTGGACATCATAAAATAGTTTATCTTTGCACTGTCTTCCCTGACCATGCATTTGAAGGTCAAAATGTTTGATGTTTTGCAGCTCTGGAGTATTTTTTGTGTACTGTAAGAGCATAGTTGTGGTCATCTTGATGGGTAGATGGCTGAAGGCAAGGTGGTGGTGATTTTTAGAATGCCTTATCATATATATATATATATGATTTTGGTGGGTATGGGAATTGAGTGACCTGTTTTATAGAAACATTTTCCTTTGGGGATGGACAAAAAGAAGAGAGATGGCAAATCCATATTCAGCAGGATATTATTATAAGAATATGCTATATTTTCACAGGAAGGTGTAAGAATAGGAATAGTGAAACATGTGCTTTAGGCAGGAATTTGGGACATGCGTTCATCTTAACAGTCAAATGCTCATGCCATCCTGGGTGCTTATCGGTGTGTAAGAGCTATTGGGCTTCTCTTTGATGCAATGATGACATGTCCAATCCTTCCTGAATCTGTCTTCTGATGCCAAATTTTGCATCACTTCTTGGTAGCCAGGGAGAAGTATCCAGGACAAAACTCGAGTCTTACCCCTGGAAATATAATTTTATAATTATAAAATAGTGTGATTATTAAATAAATGCCTTTTTAAATTCAAAGATGAACTATAATTTTAATTTCAACAACCCCCCTCCGCAAATGCATAAGATGGAAACACTTTTTTCTTTATTTGTTTAGAGCCTCACAGAAATTTGACTCTTAAGACGGTACATTTTTAAAGCAGCACCAAACATATTGAAGTGTCTGCTCAAAAACTGAGAGCAGACGATAGTGTGTCAAACAAAATCATCTTTTGAAGAAAGAATATGGGAAATAAAAGGGATTTCCTCCTTTACATCTCTAAATAGTTCTAGTGAAAGGCAGCAAAACCACAATGAGAATTTCTCAGCATTTCAGATGCAACATCTTGTCTCACTGGCCCAGGCAGAGATGATTTTACAGTAAATCCATGTCTGCATGTATTTAAATCTCCAGTACCTAATAACTTTGATCTTCTGAAACTAAACAGAAACTGAGTAATTAAGAGTATGTTCCCAACACGGAAGGAAAGCATAATTCTGACCTATCTTTTTGCTGAGGAGTGGGCATGCCTGAAGTACCATACCTCCAGTTTGCTG
The DNA here is from genome assembly GCA_013389965.1 of Todus mexicanus. Lineage (NCBI taxonomy): Eukaryota > Metazoa > Chordata > Aves > Coraciiformes > Todidae > Todus > Todus mexicanus. Next base: position 37,137 of record WEIS01064711.1, read on the forward strand.
ATAAACTCGATAGTTCTATGGCTAGATGTAAATTGTATAGTGTGAGAATACTGTCCTGTGAAGCATCCAGCAGCTTGAAAAATTGCTAATACATGAATGTCTTTCAGGACTGTGCAAGACATCACTGTTCAGCAACTTGGGAAACCTTTAGGATGTTTTTACTACTGTAAAATTCAGTTATGTCTCTGGGCTGCAGATAAAATCAAATTTTTAGTGTGTTTTCTTTCGTTTTTCATCTTGGGCTAATTCTTTCAAAACTTTACTGGGACTTCCTCAGCAATACTTAATTACGCGCTATTAAATCATGTTGTGATTTCATGTGTAGGGCATAGTAATAACTAAATGACATTTTTTCCTGGCAATATATTCATAGTTGCAGTGTCCATTCAGTGTTGCACAGCAGGAGGACTGGTAACAAATATCTTCCAGTCTCTCACAGAAATACGTTTCCTGCCATAGACCTTGGGTGAGGATATACATTATCTTATTGTGGCCTTTCAGTGCTTCAAGGGGCCTGTCAGAAAGATGGGGACAGACTTTTGAGCAGGGCCTGTTGTGACAGTACAACGGGGGATGGATTGAAACTGAAAAAGGGAGATTTGGACTAGAGAGAAGGAAGAAATGTTTGACACTGAGGGTGGTGAGACCCTGGCCCCAGTTGCCCAGAGAGGTGGTAGAAGCCCCATCCCTGGTATCATTCCAGGTGAGGTTGGCCAGGGCTCTGAGCAACCTGCTCTAGTTGCAGATCTCCCTGCTCCCTGCAGGGAGATTGAATGAGATGACCTTGAAAAGTCCCTTCCCACCTAAACCAGTCTATGATTCTGTGATTATTCTGGTTTTTGTGGTCGCGCTGGATGACACACATTATTTCACCGTACCCTTTGCACACCAACATGAACAAAACACATCATGAAGCAATCAGCCGCATCATCCTGTGATAATACTCAAGTCTCACAACTGTTCTTTTACCTTCCTGGCTGATTGCCGCCAAGATAGCAGATGTATAATTTGCTGTACAGCGATACATAATTTACAGGGTGCTTACAGCCAGTTAGATTTTGGTGATGTTTTAGTAATTGGAAAGAAAACATTGAATAAGGCTGTTGACAATAATTATTGCTATCAGCAGGGTAAAAACAATTCCTTTCAAATGAGATGCAAACAGCAGCTTGTTTTAAGGCTGTCTTACTGTATTTCGAGGCTGTTGTCTTTGAGAGAAATATTTTTGATGCAGTTACTAGAAGAGGCAGCTACTTCAGCCTGGGTGGGCTGGACACTGGTAAGAAAACAGGGATATGCAAACACAGTGGTTTTTTTGAAGGCAGGTTAGTTTGCTTGTTTGTCCATTACAGCTATCTTTGAAAATAATCAAATTATTTAATAGAATTGTAGAATCCCAGGTTGGAAGGGACCTCAGGGACAATCTTGTTGTTTAGTATAATTTGTTCAAAATGTATTTGTGGCACACAGGGTGAAGAAGAAATTGTGAGGTTTGGATCGTGCAGGAGAAACTCCACAGTAGTCACCATTATAGCGATATTTGAGCTACTGTAACAGATTTCTGTATGAGCTTTTTGTTACTTTCATGCTGATTTGAAAATGGTTATGGTAGTACCTTTCTCTTATGGGACATAACCAAACATCATCTTTTCAAGAAAATTTGTACTCTTTCCCATATATATCTCTGTTTCTAGAGCCTCCTGTGAGTTACTTCCCCAATGTTACATAAACCATGTCTCCTCTAGCTCCCCAAAATGCCTGTGATATGTTTAGTACTTTCATGGGAGCACTAAGGCAGTGTATATCTGTGTGGGTAGGACCATCTAAAGACAATTTCCTTGCTGACCACCCAAAAACTTTACACCATATTTCCCACTTAAAATAGCATGAATTGCTGTAACCATTGTTGATGTCAGGCATCAGAAAAAAGTAGTGATGCACATAAAAATATTAGTTCTAATTGATACTAGAAATATTAAATCAGAATTGCAGCTGGCAATGTTAGAGCTTTACTCATAAAATAATTCATAAATAAATTATTCATAAATTGAAATAGGAACTGAATATAATCTCCAAAAGTTTTTTCAAAGAGCTGTTAGCTGAAGGCTGGGATGAGTGTGAGACATTGATAAATAGGACAATAGTAGTGGCAATGCTGTCAATTTGTTTCTTATCCTAATATCCAATGGCTTTTCTCCTGCTTCAGCCTGGGTTAGGAGTCCAGACTCCAGAATTAATCATTTGTAGTAAATCTCTGTAAATGCCACAAAAGGTTCTGGAGTCCAGTTCCTGCTTCTCTTCTCCCGGCTCTAATTCTGAGTGTGTTTCTGTGTGGTTGCAATGATGCTCCTGCCAAGGTGACCTTTACATTACTCCTTTTCCCAGCTAAGAACTGAAGAATTTGATTTTTCATTAAAAACTTAATTGCTAAATCCTGGAGACATCTTTAAATGTCCGACCTCGCTGCTCTGCTGTATTCTTTCATGCCCTTTCTTAGTTCTTACCTGTTTCATTTCTTTTTTGGTTGTTTGGATTTTTTTTCCCCTGAAGTTCTTTTCCCCTGTTGCTCACTAATAACTTTTAAAGGACTACAGGGGCTTATTTACTCAGTTCAAATGCTGGGGGAATAAGATTGAGTCTCAGCAGTTTGAAAACAACTAAGTTGGAAAGTGGTAAAATTGATTTATGTGGTGGTGTGTTAAATATTTTGGGGTTTGCAAGACTCACACACAGTGCCCTCTAATTGTCACAGCTGCTTTGGGCGTTCTGGAAAGGAAAAGTGGATTTTGTTTTATTTTGTTTTGTTTTATTTTATTTAAATTTATTTTAAAGATTTTATTTTCTATAATGGGCATTCCTGTTCAGAGTCATCTTCACTCTCACAGTAAAATGGTATTTTTCATGCCCCTAAAGTTGCCTATTCTTCCTTTTTATTTTACACACACAAATCTCTGCTTATTAGAAATCACCTGCTGGGAGGTATCTAACAAGTTTTAATTGACCCTGTAATTTCTCTTCAGCCCTCACTATGCCTGAACAGTTGTGTTTAGAAAAGCTCTTGCAATGTCCATGACTGAAAGTCTCAGTTAATGTTAAGTCATATTTCATCTTCATCACAGAATTATAGAATCGTATTGTCTGGAAAAGACCTTCTAGATCATTGAGTCCAACCATTACCCCAGCACTGCCAGGGCACCACTAACCCTTGCCCCTCAGTGCCACATCTTCACAGTTTCTAAACCCTTCCAGGGATCATGGGGACTTCACCACTGCCCTGGGCAACCTGGGCCAGGCCTTGGCAACCCTTGAGAGGAAAAAATTGTTTCTCATGCCCAACCTGTTGTCCCCTGGAGCAACTTGAGGCCATTACCTCATGTCCTATTGGTTGTTCCTTGGGAGAAGAGATCAACCCCACCTGACTCCAGCCTCCTTTCAGGGAGTTGTCAAAAGAAAGGAGGTCTCCCCTGAGGCTCCCTTTCTCCAGACTCGGCAACCCCAGGTCCCTCAGCCACTCCTCACCAGACTTGTGCTCTAGACACTTCCCAGCTTCATTGCCCTTCTCTGGACACACTCCAGCCCCTCAATGTCCTTCTTGGAGTAAGGGGTCCAGAACTGAGCCCAGAATTTGAGGGGCAACCTCCCCAGTGCTGAGTCCAAGGGGACAATCCCTACCCTGGTCCTTCTGGTTACACTAGTGCTGATCCAAGCCAGAATGCTGGTGACCTTCTTGGCCACCTGGGCACCTTCCTCACAATACCCTCCTTCCATTAAAACCTCACCATCTGCTGACCTGTTAACCTGATTGTTTTGAATTGTCTTGGGAAAAGAGCATGGGATAGAGGGTTGGAAATGTTTATCACCCTATGTCATAGAGGAAGTCACACACATATATATGAAGGAAACAGGATTCTCGTCTCAGGGTGGTGTTATATATATTTATATTTACAAATACTTCAAAATATGTATATAGAAGATTATATATATATATCCTATAGGATACTATGATTTAATTTCTGTTTTTCCAGACAGAAGTACTAGTCCTTGTGTTCCTATCAGTGCACTTGGGAAAGAGTCATCCAACCACCAAAGAGTGTTGGAGAAGCATCTGGGGAACAGAAAAATAATGGTGTAAGAAAGCAAATGGGATCTGTGATGGAGAAGGGATCGGGAAAATGGATTTTGTGGTCCTGGCTGGAGAATTATGGACAGTTCCCAACTACAGTGATTTCTCTTGCTCAAGGCCTTGGCACGAAGCTGTTCCTTGCTTGCCAGGGGTCACAGTGTGAAGAGATTGACTGTTTCCATTTCAACCCAGTTAGAAACTGGGGAAAGAAGAAAAAGAGAGAAAAAAGAGCCACAGGATAGAAACTCAGGTCAGGATAATGTAGTTTTCCAGTCAGGAGCCCTGTGGAGATTAAAATGTATCTGTAGTGGTGGTGGTCATCACAGAATTGAATTAGTGCTACACATGTTGTTGTGCAGGAGAATGAGTCTAAAAACAACCCAAAAAAAGGCTCTTTTAACTTTGGCTAATAGGAGGGACCAAGCTGAGGAGCACTTATTGTCACCTGTTACTAAATAACGGGGTTTTTTTAAGTCCAGGGTGTTGTAGCCTTTCTTCTGCTTAGCACCTGCCAGCACTGTGTGAGTAGCTCGTGGACCATGGATATGACACATGGCCCCTGAGGACCATCTGGAAGTTATTCCATCCATTACATCAGCTCCTTATTACAAGCACTGAGTGGTCTTTAAAGGTATTTCATCTTGTGCAGCTGTACTTCCCATCTTCTTCCTCTTCCCAGGTAGATCCCTGCCCATCAAGTTGATGAGATCTGGAAAGTGGGAGTGGGGAGTGATGGCTGATGTATTTAGACCCATCATCCTAAGACTTAGAAGCTTTTAAAGGTTTTGAAAAAGCTGTTGGCAAACCCTTGAAACAAAATCCTCCCAGAGGCTTTGGAGGGTAAGACCTCAAAAGCCCAGACAGCTGGAAGCAAGGAGGCAAAGTGACACTGAGACAGTGTCACCATATGGTTCCCCGTGGGGTTGGCTTTCTTCCAGCAGGCATCTGGCCCCTCTTTGAGTCGGGAGGGGTGGCCGGGTGGACCTTCAGGTTTGATTGATTTCCTAAGGGGCACATCACAGCAGTAAATAAACACTACTAAAATGTCTCCCCATTCTATTCAGGCTGGCTTCTGATGTTTGGGCGCCCTGGTCTGAAAGCCCTGAGATAGGGCATCACTCTAGTACAGATGAAGGTATTTTATGATATTGCTGTTGCAAAGTAAATGATGAAATCTTCATCAGGACCTTTACAATTTGTTTGATTACATTATTGTAAGCATGTATTGATCCCTAATTTAGTTGCTTCGCTTTCTCCAAGTACACATTCTTCACTCTTTATTTCTTCATAAAACACAAGCCAATATTACCTTGGCTTGTGCAGGAGCTTGTGGTGAGCATCTGCAGCTGGTTGCCAAAAGCTCTTGATGCTCTGGGAAGTTCCCTGGCAGGGAAGAGTCTCCCAGTTAAGGAACTCATCCAGAGTCTTTTAAAATGAGCTGGCAAGTTTGGCCCCGTTGTTGTTAGGCATGCTTCAATTTACAAAAATGTAGCTGTGCCTTCATCACCTGGCAAGAATAAATCTGGGATATTTTTGGAGCTGTGTCGACTTCAGCCACCAGATAATATCAAGAAATGATGGGGAAAGGACCCAGGGGGACAGAGCATGATGCTCTGGCAGCTTCCTGCCTGGAAGCGATGAGAGGAAGGTTACCTTTTGCTTTTCCAACAGGAATGAATTGATATTATTGATTCTTCTTGTCTAAACTGAGACTACAGAATGGATCACATGAGGTGAAACCCAAGGTCCACGTGACCTGTCTTTAGCAGGAACCAAAATCAATTGTTAAAGAATATCCTGGAGCAGAGCTGATGGCTTTAATAAATTTATAATCCCTGGTGGGCTGTCAATTTACTTTTTGAATATGTACCAGCGGTTTTAAAATCCACAGCCTTCTGTGACAATTAGTTCCGCAGTTTAAATGTGCAGAATGAGGAGAAAATGCCGACTTTAATGTGGGGTTTGTTGTTTGGGTTTTTTTGGATGGGCCATCTGCTCCTCTTGCAAGATGCCTCCAAGTTCTCAGATGTGCTGTTGACTTCCTGATTTGTAGAGAGCTCAAGAGTCTTTTGAATGAGACTATAGATGTGACAGCAAACTTCATGTGAAGAGAAATTATGATTTTTCTTTCTTAGATTTACAGTTTCTAGCATCTTAAAGGATTTGGTAAGATCCCTGGAACTCAGACCAACTTTTTCTTTAACAAGAACCACACTTTTTAAATAAAGATATTTGAAACTAGACTGTAACATCATTCTATGTTTTGACAAACGGCTGTTCAGTCAATGATTGGAGAGTTTTTATTGATTTATGTGCTGGTGATGTAGAAAGATGGGAACATCTTAGTCAAGCAGCTGTTGATGAACCTTCCCAAAAGCCTTGCAGCTTTTCAGATTTGCTCCATGTGGCAAATTACACAAGAACTACTCCTGAGTAGGCGAAGGGTTTCTTTAGGACCAAAGTAATCCAGCAAGCAGAGCAATTGCAAAAAAATCACACCCGCAAAGGCTCTTTCAATGTCTGTGTTTAGACAATCACTTAAAAAGCTCGAGTAGAGCTGGAGTTAAGCGGTGAGGTGATGAATCAGGGTTTCAGCTGCTTGATTTTCCCCATTGTTAAATATCTTGCTTCCAAATTTCTTGAGTTTCAGGGCAATCGACTTGGAAATGAGCTGCAGCTTTATTTTATAATCACGCTGAACAAAACCCGTTTAAATCAAGCGACGGTAAACACCGTGTTAAGAAGGAGAAACAAATGATTATGTGCTTAAGCAAGATCAGCGAACAGCAGAACTGGAGTCTCTTGTGCCTTATCAATCGCCTGCCTCGTGCTGCATTTTGAGTGGCCGCTTTGCATTTTGCAAGACTGTTTACCTAAAATACATAATCATGAAAAGACATCAGTTGCTGATGGAATGTAGACGATCATATTAACAGGCTTATGCACAAAATATGGCCTTTTTTTCTTTCTTTCTAATTTATCATCTAAGAGAAAAAAGAAAACAAATATCTGGCTTTTATTTATCAAACAGAAAACTTCTCTGGGGAAAAGCAACCGTTAGCAGTAAAATTCAAAATTCTACTACTCTTTTTCTAACAAAAAGTACATAAAGTTGCCCCGATTTCTACATGGAAGTTATACTCGGAGCCAGCTTCATGACTCAACTGTTGTTAATAAATAATGAGGTTGTTTTGAGCCTTAAAGATAATAATCATTAGCTTATAAGAGTGCAGCTTATTAATAGTTCTGGCTTTTTTACAACTGAATCATAGCCTGGGAACTAAAACTATATCTTTGCTTTCCTTTGTGGATGCAGTCCCACGGAACAAGTACAATATTTCTCCCAATGAGTTTAAAATGATATATAAAGTTGAGCAATGAGGTTGTGCCAGATGGTAGAAAGCAGAATTACAGAGGGTATTGTAGTTACAAATATATTTGCTTGCACTTATGGCAACAAACATCACCGAGAATTTTTCTGATGTCTTTTTGCCTTAGTGTTACCTCAGAGCTTGAAAGGAACTCCATTGCTGAAGCTGGGCAGTGCCATGGGGAAATTATATTGTTGCTTTTTATTAGATAACAAGACTTGCTAGAACAATATTCATGGAGAAGTTTATGGTCTTACTGTAAACTGTAATTGTATTTTTAAAGTAACACAACTTGGGGGATGTATCCTCTTGTATGTATCGGGATGAGTGAAAGTGGTTCATGATAGGAATGATTGCAGGGGTCAAATTTGGTAGTTCTTGCTTACATAAAAGAGTATAAACTGAGATTGCAGCTTTTCTTTTCTCATTTGGAGGATGTGAAGCCCTGGAAAGGCTGAAGGCTTCTCCTGGTGCTGGCTGAATCCTCCAAACTCTTCCCCTTTGTCTTTTTTGATGTTTTGGTGGGGGTTTTTTTGCAGACAATACCCATACTATGCAGAAGGAAAAAGAAGACAAATCCCCAAATCAAGCAAAACAACTCTAAACCAAAGAACCAAACCAAAAGAAAAAATATCAACCAATTAAGAAAACCAAGCCCACCTGATTTCTCTTCTGCAGCAATTTGTAGTATTTAGGGTTTTCATATTCTTGAACAGTAAGATCTTTATATTCACTTGCTGCCGTCAGCAGTAAATGCTGATGATTGAATCAAAGTGGTTTATCCTAAAAATTCAAAATGATGATGCTTTTGTCAAAACGCAGAAACACTAGTTTATGATAAATGCTTCTAGTTGTGGGGGGGGAGAGGGGAAAGGCAAAGACAAAAACAAAGCTTCATAATTGAAAATAGTGAGAGCCGGAAAAAAATCCCTGCAGAAGAACTGCAGAGGAAATCTCATGTTTTCTTGGAAAAACACTTCCATCAAAATACCTCCCTAGCTCTGTGCAGGTTTGTGAGCATTAAGTGGAACTGAAAAATATACTGGATTAGAATTGTTTTGACTTCCTTAAAAAAAAAAAAAAAACCTAACAAAAATTGCCTACCATGAATGCTGAGGCAGAAGTACAGATTACTGACAGGGCTGGCAGCTGCTCAACATAACTGCCCGTGATGCAGACAAGATAATTTGTGTTTCCTAACCCTCAGAGCAGGTTTACAACAATATATAATCATGGGAGATAGGGGGGAAGCAAAAAATGCTCTTGTTGGTTGTTTTGTTGGGGTTTCTTTGCCAAAGTCCTATATCATTTCTGCAGCTATGCACACAATTAAATGTGCATCCTTGAGTGTTGTCACATTTAATGGCACCAAAAAACCCCAGCGTACCTCCTGAGATGGCTGCTTTAATTTATAGATGAATTTACTACTGCGTGACATCACAAGGCTCCTCTTCAAATCTCCTTTTTATACCCGGGATGTATTTGGTCTTGCATGTCAGGCTTGGAACTCCATATAAAATAACTCTCACTTATAAGTATTTCGTGCATAGAAAATTGAGAGGATTTTCTGCAAGGGTGCATTGTAATCTGGTAGTGGGATGCAGCGTGCAGTCATTTTGTGACCATTATAAGGAACCATCATAATATGAAATAGAAACATAGAACAGTTTGGATTGGAAGGAACCTTCAAGATCATCTAGTTCCAACCCTTCTGCCACAGGTAAGGACGCCTCCCATTAGACTAAGTCGCTCCAAGCCCCTACAAAACACTTATTATTAGGCCTCATGGTTTAAAAAATAGTAGAACATTCCTTATAACAGCATATTACAATAATTCCGTGTCTAAAAATATAGAATAATATATTTTCATGACTTTCATTTTGCATGCTGAGTAATTTAAATGCAAAAGGCAGGCTATTTAAATTAGCTAGTGATTTAAACACAGTCATGATTTAGGTGTAATATAGTAAATTAGGCTCCCGTCCTTGGAAGAAGTCCACAGAAGCACAGAGTAGTGGCTCCAGGAGGATCATCCAGAGCAGGGGACCCAGGACCACAGAGTCCAGGCAGGTTTGAATCTCCAGAGGAGACTCCACAACCTCTCTGGGCAGCCTGGGCCAGGCTCCAACACCCTCATAGAAAGAAGTTTCTCCTCATGTTCCGATGGAACCTCCTGGGTTCCAGGCAGTGCCCGTTGCCTCTTGCCCTGGCACTGGGCACCACTGAGCAGAGTTTGGCCCCATCCTCTTGCCCCCCAGGGGCCCTACAGCTCTTGCTCAGCATTGCTCAGCTCCCTTCTCAGGCTGCTCTTCTCTGGCTGAACAGTTCCAGGGCTCTCAGCCTTTCCTGTTCGTGAACAGTTGGTGCAACTTTGCATTTAGTACATAATTCTAATAACCTACTATTTTCATATTCAGTGTTATGAACAACACTTAATGACTTTTCAATTTAGTTTATGTCATCCTGGTTATTCAGCAGTAGAAAAAGGGTCTTCACCATTGTAGACTTACTATTTTTAAGATGACTTTTCCTTACCTTATCATCCTTTAACAACCTACTTTCCTTTCTGAGCTCTCCCACGCATCAGGATCCCAACCCTGATGTCCTCCAGCCTCAGCTGCTTGCTACAGGTTATTTCCCATGTGCAGGAAATCCAGAATCCTGCTGACTTTGGTTTTACTTATAGTAATGCAGTAGGTTAAGAGTTGAGGAGAAGAACAATGCGTAGCAACACTGAAACTAGATAATTTAGCACTTAAGGAAAGTTGGATCAACTGTATAGCTCTGCAAAACCATGAAATAATCCACGTTCCTTCTAATTTACAGACCTCTTTCCCCAGAGAGCTGCATATCCCGCCCACCTTTGCATAAAGGTCAATAGTCTATAGGTTTAGAGGAACAGTGACCCTTTGATGGGTGATTCATCCTGTGCTGAAACTCCTTTGCCATCTGTCCTCTCCGGAAGTGCCCGGGACATGCAGACAGCTGGGCTGGATGAGATCCCAGTCTCACAGGGAGCAGCTGAATCCCACTTGGAGGCACTGACTGTATTTCCTTTGGGACTAAAATAATAAAAAGCCTCTGAGTGGCTGCATATAGTAAGTATTAGCGGTGGGGACGCTGGTGATGAACAACTGTTCTTCAGATTTTATGTTGTGGCTATCCAACCATTAAGTACCACAGTTAACCTCCACTGACATGCTCAAAATTAAGAATGAAATATTTATAGGACTGGAGCTGGCTATTTGTCTGTATGAAAGCCTATTTAATTCTATTTTGTTAGGAACTCTACCATATTAAAAGACCATATTAAGATCACCCTTTTCAAGTAGTGCTTATTTTAAATTGGTAAGAAGACATCAAAAGAGCAGCATCCTCTTTTGTGATATTGAGGTTAAGAATCTGAGCCTGGAGTATCCAGTTTGGGGAATTTTTTGGTTTGCTTGCTTGTGCTTGGTGATATTATAAAGTTTCTCTTTGTGACAGAACTGTAACATCATTTGTACCAGGAAGACTTCACAGTTGTGTTTCCAAAGCTTGGAGCAAAGAACCTGAGGCCTTTAGGCAAAGCTTGTCCCCTGAATGGTGGACCACCTTGAGGAGCACTTCTGCAAGTAATTGAACTTTTCACAACCCAGAGACATTTCTTTCAGTGCTATCCCTTTCCCAGCTGAGAAAATGGATCGAAGTCTGCAGCTGTGTGCCAGACATCTTGCTGGAAAACGGGGACAGAAGCAACAGCTTAAATGCTCCTGATAATGCTGGACAAAAATGTTGATGCAGTGAGAAATCCTCTTGTCTTCGATGCTTTTTTTTATTTTTGGTTAAAGAAGTGGCTCCTTTTTCTGGGGCACTAGCACTTTTAACTCCTGGAGACATTTTCTGTTGAAGAGCAAACCTAGCGCTGTTTGTTATAGGGGAGGATGGTGGGGATGCGCTGAGGATGGCTGCAAAAAACTTGGTCTGTAATTATCATAGAATGGTTTGGGTTGTAAGGAGCCTTTCAAGGTCATCTAGTCCTGCAATGAGCAGGAACATTTGCAACTAGAGCAGGTTGCTCAGAGCCCTGGCCAACCTCACCTGAGATAGTTGCAGGAATGGGGCAGCAACCACCTTTCTGGGCAACCTCGGCCAGGGTCTCCCCACCTTAAGTGTCAAAATTTTTTTCCTTCTTTCTAGTCTAAATCTCCCTCTTTAGTTTCAAACCATTACCCCTTATCCTGTCACAACAGGCCCTGCTATAAAGATTGTCCCCATTTTTCTTATAGTTTCCTTTAAGCACTGAAAGGCCACAAGAAGGTCTTCCTGGAGCCTTCTCTTCTCCAGGCTGAACACCCCCACCTCTCTCAGCATTTCTTCATAGTAAGTATTGTGTCCGGTGGTGGGAAATAAACACCCACATTCAGATCACATGGACCAAGTTGGCTAATAAACCACAGAAAGAAAGCAAATCCACATAGGCATTTAATGATATCTGACTGAGCTAATTATCTTCCTAGCTCGCAGTGTGTCACCCTGACACATGAATTGGCGTTGTCATCTGCAAACCATCACTCAATGAGCAACATCAGCCTGATTTTATTCTATTTTTTTTCCATCTACCTTTTCAGTTGGCTTTTAGCTTTTTTGTGGCTTTGTTACAGGGTTGGAAGCTTTTCATTTTGGGTGGGCCTAACAATAGGAGACAGTAAACAAGTGCTGGCTGCACTGGCAGTGGAGCTGTGCTCGTGTGTCCTGTGAACTGGTGATGACAAATTAATTCCTAATCCAGGCATGAGCACAGCACGAGAAAATTACCTGGGCTGACAACTCTGTGATGTAAGATGTGGTGCCTACCTTTCCTGAAAATGGCTTTATTGTTGGAGCAGGTGCATGTTGGAGTTGGGAGATAGGTGCAGGACCTCTAGACTAAGTCTCTTAGATTTTGCTTTTCTCCTTGTCGTCTTCCCTCCATAAGCATAGGGAGTATCCTAGACTGTATGCTAGTTCTATACAGTATATATTCATATACTGTGAATATGTCTTGACAGTCATCAGTCTGCCAGATCCCTGCTTTGAATTTAATTATTATTAACCTTATTAACACTATTATTATTGCTTCATCCCTGGTAGTGTTCAACACCAGATTGGACAGGGCTTGGAGCAACCTGGTCTAGTGGGAGGTGTTCCTGCCCATGGCAGGTGAGATTGGAACTAGATAACTTTAAAGGTTCCTTTCAACCGAAACCATTCTATGATTCTATGAACATCAATTTGAAGTCTTAGGACAGATCTTTTCCCCATTTCAAGATTTGGCAGAGGGGCTGTTTACACTAGTGATGGCAGATCAGGCTCTGATAGCTCCATTTTCAATGACAGCCTCTGAATATGAAGTAAGTTGTGTTGGCTGCTCATGCAAATGATACAGTTAAGCTTTTAAGTACTCCGTGTGTTAAAGCAGATACATGTTGTCCCAGCCCGTTCCTGTCACTGTGGGTTGTCACTGGGGCTCTGAAAGGGGAACTGGAGCTGGCCTCACCACTGGGATCATGAAGGGCTGCTAGGCCTGATGGAAATAGCACCCTGAGCATTTTAACATTTAAAAATAAATAGATTGTGGTGTCACTAAACAAAGTCAGGGCTTATTTTAGGCAGAGATGCAATCTGAGCATAGCTTTTGCAGGACGTGGCAGGGCTCCCATTACAGCACTGGGACTTGGTGTGCAAAGCTCAAGTTACCTTTATGTTTGGCTGCCATAACACGTCTGAAAACTAATTTATACATTTTTTTAAATTATTTTCCTGTTAGAAGAGTGTGTTATTTACTTGCAACACTGATGTGAGTGTTTACCTTCTGTATCTGTTTGCTTAACACAAAAGATTCAGATTGTTACATGTGGCATTATTTAGGAGTGTTCCTTATGGGTGCTTAATCACGGAGCCCCATCATGCTGGGGGTTGTAAGAGACTTCTGGAGATCTTGTCCAGCAGTGTCACCCAAAGCAGGGGGCCCAGGATTGCAGTGTCCAGGGATGTTTGCAATCTCTCCAGAGAAGGAGACTCTACAACCTCTCTGGGCAGCCTGGGCCAGGCTCTGCCACCCTCAAAGCAAAGAATTTTTTCCTGATGTTCTGATGAAATGTCCTGGGTTCCAGTTGATGCCCGATGCTCCTTGTCCTGTCACAGGGCACCACTGAGCAGAGTCTGGCGCCATCCTCTTGGCTCATGCTCTTCAGATATTGACTAACATTGATAAGATCCCCTTTGAGTCTTCTCCAGCTGAACAGCCCCAGGGCTTTCAGCCTTTCCTTGCCACAGAGATGTTCCAGGCCCTTCCATATCTTTCTAGTGTCTGTTGGCCTCTCTCCAGTCGTTCCTTGTCTCTCTTGAACTGGGGAGCCCAGAACTGGACCCAGTACTCCAGAGGTGGCCTCACTAGGGCAGAGTAGGGGAGGAGGAGAACCTCCCTTGACCTGCTGGCCATTGGTCTGCTTGGCCACAAGAAGGATAACTGTTAGCTTATGGTGAACTCGTTGTCCAACAGGACTCCAAGGTCCATCTCTGTGGAGCTGCTTTATTCGGGTTGTTACATGCGGCATTATTTAGGAGTGCTCATTATAGGTGCTTAATGACCTTCTAATATCTTGGTTAGGCTGAGCAATGTTCTCACTGCCCTCCAGAAATTTTGTCTGAGGCTCGAGCTTTAGGTTTTAAGTCGACTTTAGCTGCGGAATGAACTGTAGCTGTGCCAATTGTGTGGGACAGTGGGTGAACTGGTCCAACTCTAGAGTTGGAATGGGAGCTGTGCTGGCAAGCTCCCCCTGACTGTCATAGCTGGGATTCTGCAAGCCCTGTGATCGGGGCTTAAATGAAGGTTTGTTGTTGGCAAGCTCTGCAGCACCCTGGCAGATGATGTGGGTGTTTCCCAAGGAGACACCTTTGATGGACATAGGACCCTTGGGCAGCTTTTTTTGATGAGTCAGGCTGCCAATAAACAAAGGTGAAAGAGGAGCCTCAGTGCTGAGATTAACCCTTTGTTTCTAGATCTGTGGATCATGCTGCCTTTTCCACTACCAAGTTACCTGCTCTATTAAAACCTTGCCATCACATTGGCACCATTGACAGGTATTGGCTGGTTGAAAACTCCTCTTATGGTCAGCAGGATGTCTCCTTTCCTTCTCCTGGCCCCATCTCTCTTTGCCCAGCCCTGCAATGTTTGATTCTCTGCAGGTCTAAGGCTCCAAATCCCCTTTCTCTTTTTGTCCACCCCGAAGCACAAGGTCTTTATCACCAAATCCATTTGCTCTTGTACTGCCAAACGATGCTGGCAAAAAACCTGAAGCAGACTGATTTCCTTAATTATGATTATTATGTTCCCCACTCTGCCATCTCTCTTACTAAACAGCAGCACCCTGGATGTCTTTTCATTCCCTGCCCATTATTTATCAAGCTCGTGTCTCCTTTCTCTATCCAATAGCTTTCTGCTTTTCTCTTTTCAAAGAGAAAATGGAGACGATACAGTTCTCCTGATTGCTGTCCCATGTCTCACTGCAACTCCGTCCTCCTTCACTGCTGCAGATGAGAAAGAAGTCTCACCTGGTCTCTTCTTGGAGTCATCTTCGTGGGCCACATTAACATATATCTTATAATCTGTATCTTCCTTTACTCTTTCCCTTCACTTCATGCATACTCATAGATCTTATCCCTCACCAGATGAGCACATCTTGATCTTCTCAATCGCAGAAGTATGTGCTGCTGCCCCATTCTCCTCTCTTCTTACCACTGATGCTATTTATTGTATTTAAAGCTGTTGGGATTTCTTGTCTTCCAGTATTAGAACATCATCGACTCATGATTTAAGCTGGGAGGGACTTGCAAAGGGCATTTGGTAAAACTCCATGCTCAAAACAAGTCTAATTAGAGCAAGTCACTCAGGGCCATGTCCAAAGGCATGTCCATGCGTTACCCTAAATGCATGGGGGTTTTGTGGTTTTTTTCATTTTCTTTCCTTTCTTCAACTTTCAGTGTATCAACTCAACTATTTGACTCATAATAAAGTCACTCCTAAGCTTTCATAAAATAAACAGGACCATCAATCCTTTTTTGTCCTTTTAGAGTTGTCACTGAAATTCAGAGCTGCCAGCTACAGTCTTCCCTTGGCATCTCTGACTTTCTTCTTACTATACACAATGGAGAGACCGTGTCTGTTCTTCAGCCTCTGTGCAGGGATTAGCAGCGGTTGTTTCCTCCTTTGTGTCTTTCTTCTCTTTCCTGGAACCTTCAACTCATTATCTCTGTCCTGATGTCTCACAGCTCTTTTCTAGACTTGTGTCCTGGTTGGAACCAGGAGGGCCATTTCTTTGATACATCCTAGAGATGACTGGCTGACAGCGTGCTTCCAATAAGTTATGCAGACTTCCTGCTGATTTCTTCCTTTATGCACAGCAGTGCCATCCTGTCTGTCTTTCATGTCTCCAAGGTGCATGTCATCTTCAGGTTTTTCTCTAAAATCCTGCTGCGAAGCTAGGTTGGATCTGTCAAGTTCACTGTAGAGAAAATCTTCAAGATGCCTTCATAGAGCATAATCTTCTGGAGGTTTTTATGGTCTCTTGTTACTCCAGAGACACTGTAAGACTGTTGCTGCAGTCACTATTATCCTAAACGATTGCTTTGACCAGAATCCTTTTATTGGGTCCTCACTCCTCTGCTTTCTTGCCTCAAACACCAACTCTTCACCTTAGCTTTCACNCTCTGCTTTCTTGCCCCAACCACCAACTCTTCACCTTAGCTTTCACAACTTACCCTGATCTAGCCTTTCCCCATAGTCACTAGTGATTTTGGCATCTAATGCCCATTTATTATGCTCATCTAAAATGTATCTTTGTTATTGTTCCTCATGCCCTCCAGCCTGGGAGCAGTTCTCTGTAAAGACCCACAAACCTGGCCAGGCTTCAGTCCCCCTCGGAGCTCATCTTCACTAACATATGTGAAATTATTTCCAGGATTAGAGTCCTAGTGATGTGCTAAGGACACCTCTTGTCACTCTGAGCTATTGTTTCCACTTTTCTTTCCTATATTTTCTTCTATACCTCACCAGCCAGCCACTTGCTCTTGGTCTCGAAATGGACTGTAGATTTTGTTGCCAACAGAATGAGTTGTTCTTGCTGCAGTTAGGGAATACACAGGTCTTGACCCCTACACCCTCTAGAAAATTTGCTGGCAATATATATTTCCTGTATTTCTTTCAGCCACCATATACGTTTGCTATCAAGGTCTTTGCAGGCGTTTGCTGTCTGAAGTACAGTGTGATCGTGGCCAGTAAATGATGCTCTTGGGGGCTGCGCCATCAACGCAACACAAATCATCCCGAGTCCCAACAGTATGAGGGGGAAACATTGAGCTGCATGTGTTGGGTTGAGCACAGCCATTTTCAGAGCTCTAATTGTGTTTATGTTCAATAAAAAGGTAAGAAGCTCATTGATAAGCACTGAGGCTGTGGCCAACCTTCATCTCCATTTAATCTTCAGTTTGCGCAGCCTGAAATGTGTTATAGGTTTGTATGGCACAACTTCCCTAATGAAGCAATTTCACTCCGACTGCTAAAGGGGCTG
>WEIS01064712.1:2801-30036 GCA_013389965.1 Todus mexicanus
AGCCACTCTTCTGTTGGTGTAACGACAGTCACCTCCTGGGGATTCAAACTGGGTGCTGCTGCTGCTCACCAAGAAACCTAAGCAAGAAAGATCTGATTGTTTCACTTTCCTGCGCATCTGAAGTGATCACCTACATGGTTTTCATTAACTTTCTGAACTCCAGATGAATCTCTGTGCTTATGCAGTATCTCTAGTCTAACCGCTAAGATGGGACCAGGAACTCTGGAATACAGTCGTGACCAACACTGACTTACACATAATTAGAGGATGAAGACTCAACTTCACTGTTAAGATAAAATAGCAATCTTTTTGCTGGTACTGTTGGAATTTCAGGAGCTCCTGGAAACAGCTTAGAATCACAGAGTTGTTTTGGTTGGAAGAGATGTTTAAGATCATCAAGTCCAACCATTAAGCCAGCACTGCCAGGTTACCACTAAACTATGGTCCTCAGCACCACATCTACACACCTTTTAAAAACTTCCAGGGATGGTGACTCCACCACTTCCCTGGGCAGCCTGTTCTAATGGTGGAAGATACTTTCAGTACAGAAGGATTTCCTAATACCCAACATAAACATCCCCTGCTGCAACTTGAGGCTATTTCTTCTTGTCCTACTGCTTGTTACTTGGGAGAAAAAAAATGATCCCGACCTCCTTTCAGGTAGTTGTAGAGAGCAAGAAGGTCTCAAACACTTCTACCTTTAAGCCAAAATCCTTAATTATAAAGTGAGTCCATGTTTGTGTGCTTAATTCCATAAATTCTCTAAGCATGGAGAAACCATAAAGAAAAGGCTGGTTTGACTTTTTCTGCTAGCACCTGGGATACAGCACATCAGCATCTGGAAGGGTAACACCCACTGGAGCCAGTGGCGACCCTGGCCAGTAAAAGGAGCAACCTGGACAGCAAGAAACCAATGCACACAGCCAAGATAACTTCAAGTTATTCAATACTAATTCAATATTTAAATCCTCCTTGTTCTACTAAAGTCACAATGAAATATTTTTATGTATTTTGAGCCTTATTAAAACCTATTCTTCCTTTTTAAAACAGAACCTAATTGAAACCCGCTAGAAGAAGAAAGTTTCATTTATCACGAGGTGACATTTTATAATTAAAATACAGTTCAGAACAAAATGTTTAGCTGCAAAGGCGTGAATTTTCCCTTATGCATTGTTGCTGCCAACTCGCTATTATTACGAGTTGGGGTTCAAACTAGAAAACTGGTTGTGGCTTCTCACTAAAAATTAACTGAAAGGAAAGCAGAGATTCTTTATCTGGAAATGGCTACCACATTTCTTTTGAAGGAAACACGGCACGTCAGAGATGCTATGTTGTACGTACTGAATTCTGTGAGGCTGGTGCAGACACGATGGCCAGTGAAAATTAATAAATCAGATTAATAGCAATTGCCAAGAATGGCACCGACATCTCCTTTGTCAACTTTACTACGTCAACTACTGAGCCCTGCCTAAAGAGCTGAAAGGGGTCTGCCTGTAATAACCATAAGCTGTTGTAAGCTGGAATCCAAAGTTGACTGGTAAATTACTTGGGGATATTGCAAGTCGTTCATTCCTTTTCCTAGAAGAACATTCCAGGGGCTAGGAAAATCTCCGCATCCACACACAGCAGCGCTACACACAAACCTGCTCACACAGGCACAGAATATGTGTAAGAAATTCTTATTCTTCTAAGTGGAATATAAGATGGAATCATTTCCACTGTAGCCTTCCACTTCAAGACACAAATAAAAGGAACATGCTTTGGTTTCAAAATCTGTCAGTGAACTCAGAGTAATGAAAGCATTTCTTGCTACCCTCACAAAGTAAGCGTGCTCCCAAGGCTTTGAAGTAGGTTAATACCATGATTACAGCATTTGCAGAGTTTTGCAATGGCACGCTGCTCCAATCGCCTTTCATACTTAGCAACTACACGAATAAAAATGCTTTTTTGGTACAAAGGTCAAATATATTAAAGAAGAGTCATATGAAGCTTCAGCCACACCTCCATCTGACATACGAAATAAAAATCCACAGGGTACAACGGCTTGATATACTCAGAGTTATCCAATGCTTTTGGCTCAATCTTGCCATCTTTAATACTGCTTAAGGGTTACAAGGGCTTTAAAAAGGGGAGTATAAAGTGCTATCTCTGATCATACAATGAATTAAGTGCTTTGGTTTAACGTAGTAAATTAACATACCTAAGAAAATGCAGCGGTGATGAACAGAAACATATTGATTGTGACATCTCAGACCTCAAAACCCATCAAACACAACAGAGCAAATGAAAATCTGACTCTAAATGCTGGCAAAGGAACTCACAAGGTGATGTACCTTGAATATTTTGCCTTGGTCATACCAGCGTAAGCATATTAATGTTTTCTACATGTGAAAGTCAAGCTGACTAAATGCCCATATTCCAGGGATGCTTAGCTTTACATATGCAACACTGGCAATAGGGAATTGGTGTGTTACACACATAGTAATGGCAATTAAAATAATTCATGTGTGTGCACAAATATTAAAAATATTATTCTAGAAGAAAAGGTCCAGTTCCTTTTTTCAAATCTGTTCTTTTTCCCCCCTCACAGTTCTCCATTTCTAATTCCTCCAGCTTGTCAGTTCTGAGTAACTTGGGTAAGAAAATGTTATTTGAAGGGTTTTGAGTTTAATGCAGGCCAATAACCTTGAATATTTTAAAGCAGCAAGAAAGAAGCTTAACCACATATTTCAGCAAGTCTAAAGAGACATAATTTGAAAGGTATTTATAGCTAGCGCCTCTTTATTTTCACATCTCAGGTTTTTAGAACCTTTGGTCTAAACCTAAAGGGGAAATTTTTCCCTTTGAACTCTGTTACTTCAAACGGAAATTTCATTACTAACCTTAGAGAATTCAGTCTCCTCCAAACATCATCTGCTTTGAAAAAAAAAAAATCAACTTGTGTTTGGATATAATTAGTGTGGTAACAGAAATGACAAAATCTGGCCTGTAGAGGTTATTTGGGATTAACAAAAGATGATGATGTAATGATTTAGACTTACCTGCTAGAAATAAACCGCATAGAATGGAGCATGAAGAAGGCATAGAATATGCAATACTGACCTTACCAAGTTGTCACGGTTTGGGGTCACCTGTCCTGGTTGCTCCTCCCTGAGGGTACAGCCTTCTCTTTCCTGCACCCCCCATGTGGTACACGAAGCCTATCAATGACCTTGATTTACATTCCAATCCTTGGTAGTAACTATAAACATGGAGCACTATCACTGCTAGAAGCAGGCTCTGTCCGGTAAACATGCTGCTAACTTCAGACAGGCTTAGCTGAAAAGTAAAAGCCATAGAACAGAATTTCTTTTCTAACCCAAACCAGGACACCAAGTTCATGTGATGATAAATAAACTCACATGAGTTTTACATCACGTTTCTCAATATTTCTTCACATTTCTTAAAAATTCCACACTAACAGATGCATCTTTGGTGTCTTTTTCCCTCTTCTATCTCTAACTGGTGCATTCCCCTGCAATTCAGCAGTGGGAAACAATGTTTAAAATATGCAGCACGTAAAGTTAATAAAACATTAAAGTCCTGTTTGATAATTCCACACAAAGGTATAGCTCTGACTTTTGTACTCCTTTGTGTTTACCAACAGCTCTAAATGAGAGTTTCTTGGGAAGACGACGAAAATCCACCACGCGTGGCTGATGTGTCCTCTCCGTCTTTCAAACCCCAGCCACACAAAACCCCATTCACAAGTATTGCAGACCTTAAGTGGTTAAACTGCTGGAGATGCAACACTGTGCTTTGCCTTGTGTGGGTCTCAGACCTCGCAATCTGCAAGAGACTGTGGATGCCACCAACGAAGATAAAGGTGCCACGAGTGCCTTCAAGCTAATACAGAAGCATTGACAGAAGTCTGGTATTTTGCTACAGAAGACTTCTATTTTATTTTGATATTATTTTATTTTATTTTTCAATCACTTTTTGTTGTAAAAACTGAGGAGTTTAACACAAGACAGTAAGTATTTCACATAAACACACGATAGTTTCACTTACTAAAATTCCTGTATCTGACTGCTCTGTGGACATTTAGCCCCAAATGATTGGTTCTACCACAAGATTAATAAACCCCCCAAAAACCAACAACAAAACAATGCTCTTCTGAAATCTTCATAATCTTTCATATATTGGCAGTTTATGCAGTGAATAGAATAGGAGGAATTACTGAATTAGGGAATTACTGCAGAGAATTTACTAGGTTTTCAAATATATGGGGTATATATTTACTTTATCCTCATTTTTTGAAATGATCATGTCTCTGAAAATGGTTATGAGATAATTTCAAAAGAAAGAATAATGAAATCAACAGAACATCTTAAAATGTTTTTAAACAGAACGAAATTTCAATGCTTTCACATGATCTGATCCCAGGATCCTTGTGGCTCTCTTAAATATCTCTGTATTAAAACCCCACAGCTACAAACCTACAAATTAGTATTAAAACGGGCTTTTGGGTTGTTGGAACTCTGCTGAAGCTGTTTTTGAAGGCCCAAGTTGGGTTTGTTTCATTGAAGTAAGTAGCCTGAGAGCTACCGGGACTACCTACACTTGCCTGGTAAGTAAGGACTTGGCCTAAAAATAAACCTGAATATCCTGGACTTCATTAACGTATGCACATACAGATGAGCCTTTCCATCATTTTCAATAGGGCAACTTCTAATGAATCTCTTCTTAATATCATTAAAGACTGTTCATCCCTCTGTTTTAACCCTGTGGCCATATTAAGCATCTCTATATATCTTAACCAACTTCTTCACAACTGCTGCCATCTCAGCCACTTCTCACCACCTGCTCCTCTCATTAGTTCAGAAAGTGATGCCAAAATCCTGAATACTGCTCTGACTGCATCCCTCTGAAGCCCTGCACTGATTTCCAGTCATTCAGTCTATTCATTTTAAACTTATTGTTCCTTTCTTCCACCTAAAGCTTCCTCAGAAATAGGATCCGCATTCAAAATATTCAGATTTTCCCTGTTCTGATAGGAAAAGGGAGCTGCAAAAGCAAACAAAGAAGGAAGAAAGGATGAAGAAAATGGTGAGACACAGATGCCAAAGTGGCCCAGGGTAGTCACCAGAGCTATGGGACATGCCCCACAATCAGTATATGAGGGTCAAACTCTTCTCCTGTGATGGGAGAGATCCCCAACTCCTCTCACACAAAGCTGCTCTTTCCAAAATGTTAAGTTGCATCAGAAGAAGTTTCCTTAATGAAGCCTTAGCTGAAAACAATACTTCTCTATGAAAAGTTCCTCTGTTAACATATCTGCGTGTTTTGTTCAAAAACTATTCAAGAGAAACTGCTGAGCACCGACAGTTTCTACTGAATTTTCATGTGAGCCAATCTGTCTTCCTTTTTACATCTACCTCAGTACTTTACAGAAGCACGACTGTCAGCTTGGATATCGTGACTATTTTCTTCTTCCAGTCCCTTTCATGTCCTTATGATGTGACCTTTTGCAAAAGCTCTCTATCAGACTGCCACCATAAAATCCTTCAAACTCCTTTTCAAACAAAACAAAAAACCCCAAAACAATAACCCTACCCGTTGCTAGGCTTTTTTAAAAAAAGAACTGTATATGAAAAGAATGTTTCTAAGATGTAAAGAATCCAGATCTTCCGGTGCTTCCATCAACACCTGTGTATTCACGTTTGGGTGGGGGTATCATGCAGACAAAGCAGACAGCTTCATCTTGACTGTCAAGCACAGGAAGTGTTACCAAATGGAGCACATTCCACGACCACTGTCCTTCCATTCACTGAACAGGCCAAAGGTCTCCAGGAAACAGCGATATGAGCTCAGCTCATTAAAAACGGTATGAAAATGTATATCCTGAAGGGATGTTAAATTAGGCTTACACAGGCAACTTTGAGTCTGTGCTTCCTTAGAATTATAGTGCTTAACCTTATAGCCCCAGCAGTTCTTTAATGCAATTAAAAATAGATGGATAGATAGAATGTATTGCTTCAGCTACAGTCTAGCAAAGAGAGAGAAAATAGCTGAGATAGATCAAGAACTCTTTAGGTAGCTTTCAATTTGATCTCCAGCATCTCTCTAGCATGGCCATTTTTTTGACTTGCTCGCAACAGCAGAGGCTGGGTTCTTCCACATTCAGTTTAACTGAGAAGGGCTGGTAACACATTATTTTTAAAAACACACTTCAGAGTCTGTGTATTAAAAAAAAAACCACCACAAAACAACCTGCAATCCATAAACACCCCTACACCAGTAAATACAGCAAACACGAAACACACAGAGGTAACCACGTCAACATTAAACTTCAGCCCTGCCCAACACGGAGTACACTCAATTTCCCTGATGCATTTAATTCACTTTGCTTGATTTTGTACATTTGAGTTCAATATATAATGCACACAGGCAACACAAGGTATAAAAAAAGATTAATTCAGTCTACTAGTACTGATGTTTTTGCCTTCCACCCAGTTATCAGCACGCCAGCCTACATTATTGTGATGTGTGAATATTATGCTGTTATTACTTAGATTGCCATTTTATATTTAAAAATGAAATTAATAGCTAACCTCAGAAGACTGACTATGCTTAATTTCATTGCACTCCCTAGATCATCCTTTTCACTGTACAATTTCTCCTCTAACTAAACTAAAAGAATGAGAGGTGTGACTATAGATCATGGATTAGCTGTTCAACATTTGTTAGTAGTTAAAATGGGGGAGACATTAAGAGCAGTTGACTCCAGAGAAAGTTGCTCTTGCCATCATTTGGAGAAGAGACTGCTGTGAAGTGTTAAAATTTTTCAGTATCAGACTAGAGCTTTCTGTGCTTTTGCACAGGTTTGCAGAGCTCTCCCAAAGCAGGACATCCTACCACCACTGAAAATCACTGTCAGGAGGATCTCCTGCCTTCCCCAGTTGCATTAATTGAGGTCAGCTATCAGGAAGGTAGGAGGGCACCATGGTGTCTCAGGAATCCCTCCGAAGAAATCATCCTCTTCAAAACTAGGACACATCAGGGAAGCGCAGAGGCTTGGCTGTGCCACAAAACCATGTGGCAACTTCCTAAAACACTGAACCACAACCTGGGAGGGCACACATGACTTGAAGTCTCCTTTCCCTTTCAGCTCACTCCATGTTCCTGAGTCAGGACTTCACTGTAGGCAGGCTCACCATTCTGAGCCTTTGTAGGAGCACTAGTGAAGCAGCCACTGAAGCAAGAAGACAAAATGCTGATAGGCTCACAGGTCCAGCAGCCAAAAACTGAAGGAGATTGGCATTAGGAGAGACAGCTACTGGACAAACTGGATGTCTAACATCACCTATGAAGAAAACTTCAGAGCGTGTGTGTGCCCTCACTAGCAAACTTCACACCTGATCAGCCAGACAGGACTGAGCCATCTATGTTGTTCACATGCACAGAGGTGCTGTTTCTTCTGATGTGGGTGCTGCTAAGAGTGTGGGGTGGTAGGTACGGCTGTTTGCAGTGTGCATACACAGGCATACCGTGAACATGTGCTCAGCCTTTCTGCTGCCTGGATCTGGATATACTAAACAGCAGCAGCTGTGCATCAGGCTGGTTGAGGATGAATCCCCCAGGCCCTGTAGCCCACCAGATTCAATTACCTCTTAAAGGAAAATTCTGGAACGCTCACATCAGTATCTTTGGTTACACACCTACCGATTTCCATGTTAATGGAGCAACAGCTTGTTTTCTTCCCTACTGTAAGCATCACAAAACAGACATGAAGGCCAGAGAGACCACACACTTATTGACACCTCCACTTCATACCTGATCTAACTCAGAGTAGGGACGGGTGGTTTTGCAACTCAGCAGCCACATGATAATTTGCCCTCCTTCTCCTATTTTTATTACAGTTTTGCAGCAATGAGTAATGTTGTCTCCAGGAAATGCAAGTGAAAGCTATTCCGTTCTTGTCAGAATAATAATGGATATTGTGTTGGCAACTGCCCTCCTGCGCTGCACTATAGCATAAATAAAAGCAGTTGGGAAAAGCCAATAGAACTATAGTAAATAAAGTGTGTAAACTCACCCACCTGCAAATAAGTGATAACTTTTACTGTGTGGTGTTTCAGCCTGAGCAACGAGAACAGGAGAAAAATCATGTCTAAGTCAGGAGTGAATCAACTCCACTGATCCTCATCTATGGAGAGAGGTTGTGGGAAGAAGGCATTGGCTCTTCAGGGGAGGTCAAAGTAGACAAGTGTGGCTTGTAAGATTGTCAAGAATGCCTCCCGAAGTTGTTGTGCAAACAGCAACAGATTGAACGATGGCCTTCTCCAAATCTCAGGTTAGTTCAATACTGGATATTGGTTCATTGCAGATGGGTTCAAATCTCAGGTTAATTCAATGCCGAGCTTTGGCTTCGCTATTGTTACTAGTAGAAGGAAAGATGTCAATAAGCATTAAAGAATTTGCTCCTTGCTGCTTAGATTCATGTACAGTTCTATTCACAAAAGGTTTCAGCAGGTGGTCACTAATGATGGAGGTTTTCAGTGATCAGTTGATGAGTACCAGTATCTTTATGCATTGGATTTACAATCTTTCTATACCTCCTAAAGGACCTTCTGTTTTTCTAAGCAGCAGGTGCTCTTAACGCTACCAGGGCGAGTCTTTTTCCACCTAAGTAAAAGTGCCTTATAGGTGCACAAACCACCAGCCTACCATCCTGTTGGCCATGATTTTACCATTATAGACGCCAGGAGCCCAGCAATAGAAACCACTACGGCAGGTGAACAGGAGAAGAAAAGTTCTGGAGGAAAACAGCATGAAGACTACCCTTGGTGGTTTTGATATGATTATGGTACAACACCATTCTGCTCTCAGGACGCAGGTTTCACACAATTTCACAGTAGCCAGAACTCACTTACAGAAGCTGGCCTGACCCTTGGCAATATCTCCACTTTTGCCACCCAGTTCTGTCAGGGCCTCTTCCACTGTCACCTACCAGAGAGACACATGTTCCTTTGTATCCAAAACCCATTTCACTCAGGACTCCCGGATTTTACACACATCTTTGGGGGCATATTCCTGGGAGAGCAAAGGAACCCAAAAGGATTCTGATTTCTCCTTTCCTGCAAACCAAAAGCATTCTATCAGCTTTGGCACTGGTTAATAGCTTCTAAAAAAAATTTCTCTTTCTTGCTCTTTACATCACAGGGGACCTTGATTCTTTTTCATACTCACTACGCCTGCTCAAAATCCACAGACATACGTTAAGATTGGATCATCTGGCACTTGCATTAAAACACACATTGAAATAATTGTAAACATGTTTCAGTTAAGTGTATATAATGCACCTACCCATGATTTCACTATAATTTGCCTAAAAAATTGAAAAAATTAATTTACTTTCTATTCAGCCCCTTTTTTTAATACAAAAGGCCCACAAAAACACATTATTTAGTTAAACAAACTAAATATATTCTCATCTCCAAAACCAATCAACTGTAAAAAGAGAAATGCATTTTCCCTGTCTTTACACTAATGCTAGCCATTATATATAACAATGTTTAGTTAAAAATAATACGAATAATAGGTAATTATTTCTGAGGACACGTTTATCTCTACGGGGAATTAATTTTCAAGAGGAATGTTACGCTTAAACACACTCATCCACTATGCCACTGGACAACCCTAATACAGAACATATTATATTACCTTTATTCTGGTTGGCCAATAATGTCAATATTGATTCTATAGCTGGAGCACATCATCCACAAGGATCTTTTCTATACTCCTGAGGAGCACAGTGAATGTGTGGGTCTGACATATTTATCACAGCGAGTCAGAGCCTATTTCTTGGCCAAACTCACTCTATATTTCTTTGAGCTCTTAATTAGGAATATGCCGTAAGGCATGAATGAAGGGCTTACGAATTCAGCCGCAGTATATTTCAAAAAGCAAATACATTTCAATTTCATGAGCAAGTTTTTCTTAACAGTAAGTGATCCATGTTCAAAAGGTCTATGACATTAAAGATTAAGGACACGGTTATTTTTCAACTACGGTTTTTGTGACTGATTTACTAAGATATTTAGGTAAGCACTTCTGTTTCTGGCTGCTTAAATACACCAACCAAACCCTAGTGTGCCCTTTAATTTATACGTTGCTCCACATTTTTTTTCTTCACAAGTTAACTAACCAAATTACTGTGATATCATTACTGAGAGAGCAAGACATATTTGTTAGAGCACAAAATAAACCCCAGCACCCTCAGATTACGTATCAAGCTCTGCCCTGATCTGTGGAGTAATCTTTGGAAAGTAATTGAGGGATCAGTACTGGCTTTTGATGCAAAGATCTAACCACCTCTGAAATCAATTTCCATTTCCCACATACGTACACTGGTCACGAAAGCTCATTACTTTGCATAAATCACATAAGGTTATATAGGTTTTGAGGAATTTTTCCTAGTAATGTGAAGAAGTATGCATGGCAATCATGTGGACATTAATGCTAAGTGTTATTTGCTTAATTCAGAGAAAATTGGTGAGCAGTTGAATGCTTCCAAGATTGCTAGGATCAAGATCCTATTCCAGATTTACTTCTCTTTGATTTGCCATCAGAAAAATGTGAGCATTTATCAACGCAGCCGATACCTCTACTTTAGAGTGAGCTATACTTTGAAGTACTTTATTATTGCTTGCAACATTTCCCATAATGTCAATGAAAAAGCCAAATGTTTCAAAGAAGTAGAAATGTTCAAATGCACTTAATGCAACACAACGACAGAAATGTCACAGAATCACAGAATTTCTTAGATTGGAAGAGACCTTTAAGATCATCCAGGCCAATCGTTAACCCAACACTGAGAAGACCTTGACTAAACCATATCCCTCATCCATTAATATTTAGTAGAGAAGCAAGGATGAAGAACAATATAAAAACATTATCATCATCAACATACTTGTCTGTGTAGAACATTTTCCTGTGAGCCATATTAAGAAACTTCTACTAATCCAAACCTCTAGAGGCATCTTAGCTACTAACCGGATGAATTAGGTCACTCCTGCTTAGTTACATCTAATATATGACAGAATTTTCATCCCTGGACTCTCTAAACAAACCTTTTCAATAATAATAATAACATAAATTTTGCTGGGAGTCTTTTCAATGACTGCAAGTAGAGAAAAAAGTTTCCCTGAAAGTTAATATAATTGCCTGTTTGGAAGTTCTACCTCCTGCCTAGCCCCAGCCCCTCACTCTCAATCAAATCTCAGATGCAGTTTAATAGTATAAGTGGATGAAGCCAGGAACAACATACAGCACAGGCTGAACTGGATGCATATAGGTGATGAATCTCCTTACTACCAGCCACTATCAGATTTCCTAACGTACATCCAGCCTTGGAGCACAGGAACACCCACCCGTATTTAATGACTGCTCCGCAAGTCAAATCCTCGGTGGAGCATGCATTGCATTAAGCTCCTAATTACTAGTTTCAACTGAAATGCTTTGACGACTGTTAAAACATTGAGAAATGATAACATAACAGCAGCTCGCAGGAAATGCTATTCTTAACACTCAACAGCTTATTGATTCCTCCACCGAGGAGCAGCGCAGTAACAAGAGCTCCAACCTTAAGTTAGGCAGACCTGTCTCTCAATTAACAACGACAGTAAACATTTTAACTGCAACAAGAGACAACATCCATCACCCCTGAAGAATGCTTCAATTAACACAACCAGGGACCTCCTCCGGTTGAACGCAGTGTTTAAAATAGAATTCATGAGCTCTCTAATTTATGATAGGTTATTGGATAACTCTTGTTAATTATAGCGACACAATGTCAAAATTAATGATTTTCCCACCCTCTTTCAACTTGAGAATGAATTCATAACTTGTATCAAGACTCAAAAGACGTGCAATTAATATTGTCAGTAACCGTTTCACAAAAGAGATTTGTTAAAGGCAGGCATGTGGACACAATTAGTGTATCAATTAATGTTGCTGTTACTTGATCTATAAATTATTGAAAACCTCATAACTATGGCAAGAAAACAAAGCAAATCCACTCCCCGTCGATGATAAGCTCCTGACTGTGCCCCTCTTCCATTATTCTTTAGATTAAATTTGAATTTTGCTGGATTCTATGAGTCTTCGCTATGCAATAAGAAAAATAAATGAACCTATACCAATCTGACAACTTGGAATGCCTCATTACAGTGATGACACTTTAATTGTTGTTAGCTGATCATAATGTAAAGAAAAAAGAGGTAATTAATTAAAACCCCCCACCACTGTCATTGTTCATAGAGCTTATTAATTTAAACTGAAGTTCCAATCTGAAAATGAACTTGTCAAAACTACATCAAGATTTCTATCTATCATCAGAATTGTAACTTGCACATCAACCAGAAACTCCATCCCACTCCTAAATTTAACAATGATTAGTCCAAAGATTAAATTCAAATGAGGTCTCAGAAAACCAAAACATAATTTGGGCAGCATTAGGCTCCTACAGTGAAGACAGAAAATGACAACACATAACCTTGTTTAAAGGCTGCTCATCCCCAAAGGCTTTTAAACTAACTAGGTACCTCCTGTTTGATCTTAGTACGACTAGGGTTGTGCTTCTGGGGATGCAAAGGTTTTTCCTTTATGTTGTTAGACAGACTCCAGCCTTTCATTAAGAGTTTACAAGACCCAGGAAATAGATGTGGCTCTGCCAGAGGCCCAATCTTATCTATGTGAACGGTCCCGGAGCCAGAGCACTCCTATAATTAGTACTCAAGGCAGTTAAAATGGGACACTTAAGCTTTTTTGCCATCCTGATCCCAGAGGATCAGACTCGTATCTCCCATCGCCAAACCAGCACTGTTGTGCAGCACGCTCTGCTCCGCTGGTGCGAGCCAGGGAGCTCTTTACCTGGCATCAAAGAACCTCCCGAGCGGAGCCCGCTCTCACTCTCCCTCCTCAAGGTGAGCTTCAGGATTGGTATATCCATTCAGTCAAAACCTAAGTGTTCAACTGTGAGAAGGCATCTAACCCTGGTTTAGATGTAGCACATCACCCCCTCTCTACATTTCACGTTCCTACCGGCTTGTTACGGCAATCCCCGGCTTGGCCGCCTGCCTACCGTGAAATCTGCTTCCAGATGCCATGTGCTTCCCACGCATTGCAGTGGAAACCTATTAAATAAGGGAATTTCACCCACGGGGATCCTTAGCATCAAAGATCGTTATGCTGATTATCAACATGCCTGAGCTCCTCTTTGTATCTTGCTCCCATTTTTTAAAAGTCCCTGTCATTCTGATAATTGACTCCAGAGTCTTACTACAGGGGATATAATGAGAGATGATTTTGCAAAAAAAGAAATTCCCAAGCTTCAAACAGAATAATTACAGAATTTAAGTGCAAGAGGGAGAAACGAAATCCCTAGAAAAGTCTCCTGACCTCCCCCAAGTAGATGTACACCTGCATTCAGATTTGGTAGCCAGACTCCCTTCCTTACTGACCTCCCATTGCAGTTTTCCTGATCGAGGTTTTTTTGGAAGAAGGCATTTTCCAAGGCAGTTATCAGCATGGATTCATCATCAGTGCAACATGTTCCCCCAAAGAGGTTTCTAAATCAATTTTAATTCCGATAGGCTCAAGTAAGTGTTTTCAATTTGATTCAATAATCCATATGTGCTTATAAAATGGCTTTTCCCCCATGTACTACAAGACAAACGTGGTTTATGTTTCTAACAACTCTGGCTAATGAAAAATGTCTAATTTCCTATCCTGAATGGTACAAACGCGTCATTTTTATCTACCTCTCAATGAACCAGGTGATATAAACGAATGCAATAACATCAGCCTTTAGGAGAATTATTTGAATCATTAGTTCCCTAAATGCTTCTTAAAGAACACGACTTTTGCAAACTCACGAAAAAAATAAATAAATCATCAAATAAGTCCTAGAATAGAGCTTTCTAAATTTCCTGAGAATTTTGCATGATTTCCTTTTAGAGAGCAACAGGATACCTCTTCAGGATGTCCTTCAAAAATTCGAGTAAGTTCTCAAAAAAGGTAATTCCAACACAGTTATTAGGAGGTATCAGCCAAGAGTGGCATGAAGATTAGGGCTGGTGGTGGGGGATGGCAGAAATATAATCTCTTCTAGTAGCACCTAGTGCGCTGTAAGCTCATAAAATGGAATACAGTGTAGAAAGGAGAGCTGTGGAGGGCAGGGCAAAACACGGATCTTCAACTGGTAAGTATCTTCACAGTATGTGGAGCAAGAAGTGACAATCTGAAGAAGAAAGGAGATGCTTGGCTCACCCCCATTCTCATAATTGTGTCTCATCTTCAAGTCAGAAAACCTCCCACCTCATGCTGGGAGTACAACCAGGTAGCGTTTCTAAGAGTCCACCAAATTCTGGATCCATCAGATCAATATCGACTGAATAAAAGGCAAAATTAGTTCTTGATTTTTAAATAGTTTCATTGTACTTTTTTCCAGGATGATAATGTTAACGTACAAAGTTGCAATCTGGTATTATCTCGTTAATATTGAACTTCCCTATAGCACATTAGTTTCGCAGCTGCGATTCTACTCAACGAGCAGCTTCTGAGGGGATTTTGTAAGTTCTTGTCCTAACTTTGGAACCAGGTCTGAAAACAATGGTGAGAGATGGACGAGTTGACTGACTAGAAAGCTTATGGCTGTGAAAACACTGTGCCTACTGAGAAATGTTTTAATAATCTCTTGTAAGAGAATTGCTTTGTATATGACAACAAGAAGAGATATGTGTTCCCAATACATAAAAAAGAAATTCAGTAATATCTGTAACTTTGCAGGAGCGTTGATGCCATTTGACCCATCTGCTGCAGAAATCAAAGTATTTTCCTGTCACCCAGAAACCAGCAATCTGTGCAACAGCACCTAAAAGTAGTTATAAGAAACCACAAAATGACTTCAAACACACCTCCCACCCTGCTGCAAGGGAGTCAGTCTGTCCCAGTAGCAGGACTTTGCATTTGCACCCACTGAAGATGACAAGACTCCTCGGGGACCTTTCCTCTAACCTGTCCAGGCTATTAAATTGTTTGCTTAACTAATGATGTTACAGTGCCTTTAACTCAAGGTAGGCACTACACCAGAAATATGGGTTGTGTCATCTGACCATCGTTTTCTTTTGGGCCATGATACTTCAATAAGACCAGCTTGCATTTATCTAACATTTTACCATATTATGTATTTATATACCTTAAATATCTCAGGAATTAAGCTTTGTATTATTTCAAGACTTCAAATATGAAACACTACCTCACTACATCCTTACACAGAGAGACAGATATAAAGATTCAGCTGACACTACACAAAAGACTTAGGCTGAGATCAAGAAAGAACCCTGACCATGTTCACAACTCCACACTAACCCTCATCTCCTTTCAGTCACCCCAAATTTTCAGTGCAGGATACATCTGTGGGACAGACATTCCATTAGGAAGTTATTGCTTTCTGCTCTTTCTCAGCACAGAGCTGTGAACTGCAGCTGGCAGGAGAAGTACCCCAATGGGAGGTATTACAGCAGAAGAGGTCCCTCGCTGCTCTGGATGGAAATGGTTCCATGGCTCTTGCAGAAGGTACAACAAAACCTGATTCAATGGAAATACACTAGAGCTGAAATGTCTGTTTTATAAAGCAAAAGCTAATTTCTTGGGAATACTCAGTTCCACTGCACAACCAAATTCATTGATTAGTAACGTTAGAAACTTCATGTTAGCACTTGCTACCCGTCATTTCTTGCAGTTAATGAACTTGAGGGAAAAGAAAAAGAAGAAAAAAGTCATTTTTCACATGTCCATCACTCACATGATAGAGAGAAAGTATGAAGACGGCTCAATTCTTGAAATACACTCAAACACGTACAATTCTGTGCCAAGTAAATGAGCACACCAAGTTTCTTTTGACTTTCTTTATGTGGGATTTGAATAGTAAACCCTGTCTGCATTGTGTACCTTGTCTGAATAAAGCGCTCACTGTACCGCAAAGCCTCCGGATGGCTGGAGGTGATCAGATCCACTCAGACTTGCACATACGATAGATAACAAGATTAATTCTGGCGATCTGCTACTGCCATACACTGTCCCTTCCAGTTCTTCACGTACTTGCATGTGCTGCAGGGAGCTCTGATCACTGCCACAGAACATATTTTATACTTCTTCTCAGCAGTAAAGGTAAAGCTCAGTATTTCCATTTGGGGGACAAAATCAGACTTTGTGCCAGAGCAGCACTCAGTTATTATGATTTATGAGAATATCTTCACAAGTTGGATGCTGAATATTTTATTAACATAAACAGCAAGTTCCTAAAACAGTTGTTTGCCATTTGCAAAAGTTTCACCCTCCAGCAGAAGAAACAACATAGAAGACACACTTAAAAATGTTATCTGTTTTAACTTTTTAATTTCCTGAATGATCCTACAACCAAATCTTCTTTACTTTCCATATTTGCTTTGAACATCTCACTCAGATCACAACCTGATTTATATCTAAGTTTCTCTATTTTTGCCTTTCCAAACTAAAGGGGTTTTTATCTTAAATAAAGCATTTTTTCCTTGTGAGTTTAGGTCTAGAGTAGCCATAAGAATTCTAAACCATCTTCCCAAACAAACACTTAAACTTTTCTCTATTGCTGCATCTCTTATTAAAACCACTAATATAAAGATTTCTAATGTAACAGCTACAGCAAACACAACGCCTTGATTACTGGTTTAGTAGAAGCATTGCAGTAAAAGCTATAACCATCTAGAAGTTGAACAAACTATTTATCAAATACCTAAGACAACTAAAATCTGCAACACACACATATATGAGCAAAGATAAGAGGGGGGTTTTGCCTTTAAAAACGTAAAAATATAAATACTCCCAAGTAAAGGCTACATTATACACCCACAAAAAGAAAAGAGAATGACAAACTGAAAAGCTCACAGGAAAGCTCAAATCCCAAGTACTAATATTATGAAGTATGATTTTTTTCTTTTTACTTCTTCATTCAAGCAATTCACATTAAATGTTTTCAATCTCAATTTTGTTATATGTTTAGGTTTAAAACCCCACAAAGACGGCTACACAGAACAACATGAATCACCACTAAAACCCAAGGTCTTGCCCTCCAGGGTCATCAGTACTTGAAATTATAAGCAATAAAAATACTAATAAAAATAGAAAGATAAAAATCCTATTCATAAGGATAAAATTCATATTGTCTCATTTATCAAGCTTATCAGTCCAGAAATCCACCCCACAATCCAATGCAAAATCGTAAATACAAATATGAACCTCTCCAACCATGTATTTTCTCCTTAATTTTGACTTTCCTTGTTTATATTTCCTTGAACAAATTACAAGTTACTGAGTTCTCTGTAACTTCACTAAGTGCCAGTACGATTCAACCTCCAGTAACAGAAAGTGCATTAAAGCTCTGGTTAGTTTTAAAATGGTAGAAACAGAGCCTCTAGAAAAAAAAATATTTAGGAACAGAGGAAAAAAAGAAGTTATCTTTGGCTAAGAGTAATTTTTAAAACTGCATTTCCATTTGTGAAGCAATCCCAATATATAAGAGAGTAAAAATTTGTGAACTGTAATATATAAGTTCTTTCCCATATTTAAAGTACATTTCAATAAGACAGATTTTGAATGTCAGAGAATCAAATTCCATGTTCCCATACCAGATTTCCACTGGGCTTAACAAATTTTACTCTCCCTGAGTGCACAGATAAGAGAAAAATCATAGATGCATAAAAGGTGGATGATGAAGGAGCCAAACGAAGTACGAAATACAGAAGAATAAAGAGAAATGAGTCACTACCTTTCTTTTTGGAGTCTTTCTTTGTGCTGGTTTTAACAGCCACTTGAAGTTCTGTCTCAGTTGACATCCTATATCCTTAGTCCTCTTCACACAGATCCAGGATCTCGGTCAGGCTCATTTAGAACGTCTCTCCAAGAGAATAATTCAGCCTTTCAGATACTATAACCCAAACAGTTCATCTCATTCACTCCTTTCGAGTGCTGTTAAAGAAGGAAACAAAAAGCAACAGTCATTTTCTGAGTTTAAAACTTAAAAAAAAAACCCAAACAAAAAAGGCAAACCGTTGCAGGCTTACTGAGGAAGAAATCTGTGAAGCCCTTCATCTACAGAGTCAATTGTCCACAATTTCAGATGCTTAACACAATCATCTAGTCCTGTTGGAGATGTTTTTGGCACATCTGAGATATCTTTACAGGCTAGAGACACCACACAAGGTGTACAGAAGATCTGTACTTCTGGACCAGCAGCAGAAAGACAAGGACTATAATCCGGGAAGTAGCTGGAGATGTCACCAAAACTGAAAAATTCTGCAAGGACTCAATTCTTAAATGCCATAATTCCAAAGTAAAAATATATTGCCGGACAAGTAACTTCAGACTTCTATTCCTCAAATGCTGTTTCAATGCTTTCGTTCTCCTACTTGAACACAGATAAATGAAAAACGTATTCATTATTCATACTGGGAACATCACACTTTGTCACTCCTCTTGCTCATGACACCATTTCCAGTATAAAAGAATCTGCCTCCATGTAAACAAAGCTATAACTCTTAAAAACCATCTACTGATTTTTCTTGCAAAGATCTCTTGTTTAAACCTAGAAAATACAAATGAGATGGGGTAAAAAGATATTATTTAGGGAGTAAGCTTTAGATGATATGTATTTGTTGGGGAGATCCACAAATGCACCAGCTGTGAACCCACTGCAGTAACTGCAGCAATGTGCTGGAGGAGTGGGAAGGAGGTGCAGGTAGGACTGGGGAAGCGTGGGCTGTGGAGGCAAAGAATACCCAAAGAATAAACAACCAGGCAAAGAATAAATCATTACCCCAGTTCTGACTGCTGGTCCTTCTTGCTTTGAAGGATGAGCCACCTACTCCAGCCAGTCTGTCAAGGGCAGAGGACCACAATGTCCTGAAGCCATTTGTCATGACGTTCCCTCACTAAATGCATCTTCTTATCAGCCTTTCTTTTTGTGAGAAAGTTCTCATTATTAGCACAATTACAGTGAAGTCCATCTGGCCTGTCTGAACAGCTGCCCAGTTATTAAATAAGCATTTAATACAGAAATTAACCCAGCATATCAGCTGGTTAGCTGGCCAGAGATTAACTACAGTTGTAGTTATTTACTAATGTTCCTTCTCTGTCATTTAAGGAAGTAATACACTGCAAACACTGAAGTAATTTTGACAGTTTAAATCGCTTTTCACAGTAAGGGCTGTGAAGTCACTAGTACTTTCAAATCCAGGTTCTTTTTAACGTTTTAAAATGCTTCAGTAACATTATGCTGCCATGCACCGTCTGAAGTGATTTGATATTGCTGAAGTGTGTCAGGGGCTTTCTTTAATAAGCTCTTCAAATCTGGATGTGTATTATAGAATATTCAAAGATAGCTGTTCAAAATCTGCTGAACTGATTCGGAAATACAAAAATTCCCTGTTCCTCCTCTGTGGAGTCTGAATAAACGTCGCATAGTAAAAAGGAGGAAAAACAAAGCAACTTGAGAATCAAAGTTGCAGCGCTTGCTAAAAACACCTTCTTGGAACACCCACACATACTAAAAGCATTTTGATTAATGTTCCTAGGTAAGAAAACAGGAGAAAAGGATAAAGCAAACGAAGGTGGATCACAGAGAGGAAAGGAATAAGGCAACAGCTCCAAAACTGATGATCTTTCAGGATCTGGAGCCCTCTTTGGCCATCCATGGACAGGGAGATGCCTCCCCTCTAAACACGGACATGATGGGACACCACGTGCAGTGGCCACTGGGCTCCAGCACAGATCGACACATTCACCGTGCTGCGAGGGACCCACCTCACCCTACCATCGATGGAATCGCTCTTCCCTCACGCTTGAAATCCCCCCAGCAAACAGAGAGCAAAGCGCTGCAGAGAACAGATGTCCCTTGCAACCCCCATCTCCTTCCCCTCCCCCTGCCCGCAGCCCAATTTAATAATATTTAGTTTTACAGCACAGTAGAGATGCATCGGCCTTTACAGATCAATGGCACTTCGAGCGCCTCCCAAGTCACAGCTGGATTGACACTTTATTTCTCTGGAACTTGGATTTACATTTACCTAAAGGTTAAGTCCGTGACTTTACAAGCACCACTAAGATGAACCACTTAACAAAAGGAAAATATTTATAATAGGTCCCTTTGTAATAAAAGCAAGACGAGGAGGAAAAATAAAAACACAACAAAGGAAACCAAAATACCCCCAGGGCCAAGACTTAAGCAAGTTTCAATGTCTCAGAAGGCTGTTGCGAGCACTAAGCATCAGGAATGTCATCTCCTGTTGTATCCTACTATCAACGGGATCGCTGAAATAGTAGCATCTGAATGCCACTGAATATTTTAAAATAACAACATATGACTGCTATCTCATTTGAAACTCTCCAGAAAAAACCTACATCCCCTCGAGGCAATTCCACCGAGTAATATTTTTTAAAATAAATACATGTCTGCTTCTGGACAGGTTCACATATTGATTTGCTTTAAAACCTAATCAGGTCACACTCTCGCAGGCTCGTAGATCCTTGAATAAAGTAATAGGTATCTTTGTAAAGGAGCCCATAAACATCTGTCAGATGCGAGCTATAGTTCAAAGTATATTTGCTACAGAGACGATTCCTCCAAAAGTGGAGGTCTTTATGTAAGCTACATTAGTAAACTTTCCTACCCTGTCCACATTTCAGCCGTTTATTACCCAGATGAGAATGGCAGTCAATCTGCTCTTCACCGCAACAGCTTTTATTGTCTCTTCCAATCTAGGTCACCGTTGTTAAATACTACGGTCTTCCAACTGTGGGAAGTACGGCAGCATGTGTTTTATCAATGAGATGCGATTTTCTTTGATCAGTTCTGCCACGTTTCTCTCCCCGCTCTAAGGATAAAATTTTGTTAGCTGCATTTAAAAAATAAAATCAAATCAAATCTATCGTCTTACAGATATCTACTCTAATGATCTTCTTGTGTGTCTTGTTACTGTTCCAGCCTTGTTACTGTTGCAGTGTGATGTGCGTGCCTCAGCTTTTCCTAAAGAGGATTCAGAGCTCTTCGTTTTAACAAAATACTGACATTTTCTGTTCCCTTATTAAGTGGCTCCAGCAGGAACACAATCAGCGCATTCGGGAATTAACTGGCTTTTAATTCCGAGAGAAGTCTTAAGCCTGCATGCTGCATTACTCCTACGCCAGCACAAAACCTAAAGCCTTAGTGAAGAAACGTTTTTGTAAATTCACTTTGCAGTTGGGATTAACACAGGTTGGACCTTTTACGCGCAGGGAAACGAGCCACGTGCTCCATCCGCCTCCCCCACACATTTGTAAAACAAAAAATTCTGTCAAATCATTTGTCTTTCAACCACGCCTGAGCGAGCTCATGAAGGGGTTATTAGGTGACGTTCCCTGGCCTAAGCTACGAAGGAGGTCAGACCAGACAATCATAATACTTCCTCTCTGACTCTAAAATACATGAATTTATTAATTTTCTTCAGGGCTTCAAAACTTAGGAAGTTCCCTCCCCTGAAACCAGTTTCCATCTGCTTATGTAAATGAAAAGCAGTCTTAGAAAGGATTTGTAACTAAGCCCTGGCATTCTCTAGGTATTTAAATTCTCCACAGCCCCAAAGTGGGATTTGACAGAGGATGGTACTTCCCAAACCCTGGTTTGACAAAACAAAAACCATCCTTAGCTCTTGCTTTCTTATCTCTGAAGTCTTGCAGTTCATTTCCTTTCCTTTCCTCCAAAGCACCCAATATAATCATCTGTAAGGGAACGTTGACACCAATGATTTTGCAAGTGTTAAACAAAGCCCAAACATATTAGAAGGGTAATATGTACGTGACAAAATTATTTTCAAAGCGCTGTGATCCTGGAACACTGAAAACAGTTCAAGCACAAAGGATGAGAGAAAAATGCTACTTACCACCTTCTCATCTGACCACAAAGCCTAACACAATGAACTTCAATGGGACTGCACATGAAGAGAGGCTGGAAAAACCCATCCTGGCCACCAGTGCCCTTTATACCCTCCAGAGAGAGGAGGTCATCAGACCCTTTGGACCTGCTCAAACTGTTTTGTACTCATCAGCTCATTTCACTTATGGTCAGGCCCTGCAAGCATCCCGTGGGAAGCTACTTGCTATCCAAGTATTAATCTTTTACAGAAGGCACTCCACTAATTCCAAACTGAACCCTGAGAGACTGGTCCAAAACCTGTTGAAATATTTCAGTTAATAAGGCCTATCAGAACAGGAAGATGAGGTAAGAGAGAGAGAAAATGAGGAGGAAAAGAAGCAAACAGGGGAACGGGTCTGTGTGGATACTTCATTAAAGCAAAATTCCACACCAACGTGCTTAGCAGCAAAATCTAAGCCAGCTCATGTATTAAAATTCTGGCTAGCCTGCACAGAAGGGAGCAGTCGCCCTTAAACTGTTGCATGTGCTCTATCACTCTTCTCTCGTTGTGTCATTTGCCCACAGAACGCTGTAATACACTGTTCCTTGTGACAAAGTCAAATGACTCTGCTGTGGCATCGCACATCAACCCTTGCTTTTTCCCCACAATTTCTTCACTGGTATTTCTGTAGCCTGTAAAGGCGGATGGACACTTAGTGTTCACACGCACAAACTGAGATCCTACACAAAAATTCATCCCCTCAGCAGATGTGCGGAAAGCCAAGTGCCTGATTTAGCTTCTCGAACCTCCCCGCAAGCAAACTGCAAATGCTCCTCTGAAACCCAGCTCCCCACTTCTTCCTCCTCCGACCTCCCCAAGGTTCACAGCTTGCAAAGACTCACAACTTCGGATATTAGGCAAAAATTGTTTACTGGAAGAGTGGTGAGGCATTGGAACAGGTTGCCCAGGGAAGTGATGGAATCGCCATCCCTGGAGGTGTTCAAAAAAT
Source organism: Todus mexicanus (assembly GCA_013389965.1). Lineage (NCBI taxonomy): Eukaryota > Metazoa > Chordata > Aves > Coraciiformes > Todidae > Todus > Todus mexicanus. The sequence continues at coordinate 25,779 of WEIS01064712.1, forward strand.
GCTTAAGATGTGGCCCTTCAGGGCATGGTTCAGTGGTTATGATAATGTTTAGTAGACAGTCGGACTTGATGATCTTGAAGGTCGTTTCCAACCTCTATGATTCTATAATTGCCTCCATATTCCATACTTAGCTTTGTTTGCTCTGATATGAGCAAGTACCTCTCTCTACCTCTAATTTTCTGTATATAAAGATAAAGAGAGGAGACATACATGATTTATTATGCTGTCTGTATTATGTCTGTAGACATATACCAGACCAATGCTTCCTGATTAACCCTTTTTAATTATTCCCACATCATAAAACTTAGCAATCAAACCACATTTAATTTCCCATTGTACAGAGTTGCTATTTGTTTAGCTGCATTTATAAAATACTTCTCTCTTCTCCTCAGAACAAGCTTGTTTTTTAAAAACCCTACATGTAACTAAGGCAAATAACACATTTTATTAAATTTATTATGGTTTACAATATTCTTCATTATTCTATCTCTAGGGCATCTTTCAGGCTTGCTACCCAGTTCCTCAGACGGTGTAAATAGCACCATCGAAGCTGATTTACCACTAGAAGAGCATCTTGCCAAAAATTGACCTAGAAAATATTTCCAGAGTAAGATTTTATTAGTATTCCAATGACGGCAGGAATAATTACTAAAATTCCTCCTGGAAATCACTCCATGTAGCAGTGAATACCACATTCCACCTCACCAATTATTCACCACAAGTGCTGTGAATTTACTACGCACTGGAAAACACTGACTGGATTAAAAAGATGCATTTCACAGGAACGAGTTGATTTCATCAATGTTTTTAATGGGAAATTACTAAGATTTCATTTCAATATTGCAGTTTCTAGTTTACATTATAGAGGATGAGATTGTGGAAAGAAAGGTAAAACAGAACACATCAACTTCACTGTAACTGAAAGTATATTTTACAAATTCTAAGTATGACGTTTTGCATTTGGGAAAAAAATACATGATGTCACCTCATAATTTCTCTGTGGAAGGATATTCAAATATACTTATAAAATCTGCTAGATTTGAGCCAATTGCTAAAGACCAATAGAAAAATACTTGTATTTCTTCCCTCCATACTTTCAACATGAAATTCACCCTCTTGAAAGAATTTCTGCAACCACACCGTAAAGCCTTTTTAAAAACAAAACAAAAAAACCACAAAAATAACCCCCAAAAACCAAACCAAAACACAACACCCAGTACCGAGAACTCAGGATTTGCTGCTCTCCCCTGTTCTGTTCTATCACCAACCAGAGCTGGTGCTGTGTAATTCCAGCACTGCTGTGTTCCCTCCGGTTGGTCTCAGCCTGATTTCCAGTAATCCTGTATCAGCTTCAACTCCATGAAATAACATTTAACATCCCTTCCACAGGTTTTGTTAACACCTACCTCTTCTTTGAGCTAGGTATGCACCTGGGAGCATCACCACGCCACGTGAGTAGTATTGCTTTCAGGAGTCTTGCAAGGCTAGAAGGGATACAAACCCCCAAATCTTTTGACAAAGAAAATTAAAAGGCTGGAAATCAAAATGGAAATGGTAATTACAAAAAGCAGCCGTGGCAGTGCTGGACGCCTTCAATTCCCTAAGAAAGCACAGAAGGCTGCTGGACAAGTGCATTGCCACTCAACGTGCTATTTGTAAGCTCTTGCAGGGTATTACATAAAAACAGTGCACTGCCACTGAACGGAACAGGCTTAAAAACTTCACATCGCTCCTTGGACACCAAGACTCTGCTATATTACCAGATAACATTGGAAGTCGCTCAGATTGCACGCGAGATTCCGTATGCTCCCAGTGAAACTGAATTACCTAACTGCTTTTCCTATATGAATTGTGTCACGCCAAGAATTTACGATACCCAGACTGCTACGCTGCTGACCCTGAAGCAGCAAAGAAGAATTTCTGATAACGCTGTGTAAGAACAAACAAGAAACAAAACTCACAACTGCTACAGACGCTGCTCAGGTGCAGCCTGGTTGTGATCTGAGCTCCCCTCGCAAACTGCCTCACCCTCCATTAAAGTCAATAAAGTCACACCAGCACAAAATCAATAGCGTTACATTTGACTTATATTGGCCTAACTCCATTGATTTTAATGGAGTTGGAGTTACACCAATTTTATGCTGGTGTATCTGCATTAGTGTCAGTGGAGTTATGCCGGCGTGACTGATGTAAACAACACCAGACCAACCAACCCCTGTATGTCTGAAATTCAATGTCATTAACTCGAAAGCAACAAGAAAATGCAAAGCCATACGTTACCAAAGCAGGGTCTTTGCAATTTATTTATTGCAAAGCAGAAGAACGGCTCTTTCCTGATCCTCTCGACACCAGAGCGAAGACTCAGAAGGGAAAAAGGACAAAGTACGCAGTTGGGATCGCAGCATTCTGTAATTAGAGCTGTTAAATGATTACCAAAGTGGGGTGGTGCAATCATCACCCTGAAGGAAAGGGAGAAGTGTGCAGGCAGAAGCATCACCAGGGAGAAGGTAAAAGCAATGTCACCATGTTTTATATTGAAATGCAAATTCCTCAATCAGAATCTGTGCCTTCTAATTGGAAGAAAAGGTTACGGAATTAAATGCCTCACATCCTGGACAGCTCAGCATGTTTTTAAGTGGCGGAGCAAGTTGAAGGCAACTTATTCATCTCCTGTCCTTTATAGAAATATCTTAATTCAGCTCTTTTTTTTTTTTTTAATTTCAAGATTACTTTCTTAATGTTTCCAGTGAGACTGAACTCAGACTCTCATTTGTTTTAAAGAAAATACAGCACAATACCTACAACACAAGATCCAACTTAAGCTATACATTGAAATCGGAAGTTGAGCTTGAAGTGAAGTTTTCTACCAGCCTTCTTAACTCATGTGGATTTCACACCAATTTTTTAGGTCCCGTTGAGATTTGCCCAGTCACATACATTAACCTGTACATCATATCCTTCAATTTTCTGAATATTTCCCAACACAACAACAAGCACAGCAAACTCTCCTAATGTCAACAACAACAAAACCCTCCTCAATGCCAGGATCTTTATTCACCTCTATTTTTCAATGCTCAGCCCTTGCTGCTGACAGTTAAGTATTAGGAAAACTAAGCAGAGGATTCACCTTGCTGTAAACGGCCTTTTGATTTATGCCACTGAACTCAACCACCAGATTTCTATCAAAGTTCACTGATGAGCAAAGGAGAAAAATCAAAACACTTCCTAGGCCTACAAGTGTGAATTTACACATACAGGCAAAGATCATTTTTTTACACTGTTGTTCCACAGCTGACAAATACCAGTATTTTAAATAGTCTATTTAATGAGTTTTAGCTACAGAAACAGTTTTGATAGCTCCATTTAAATACTCCAGTCTTTAAACCAGCAACGTCACTCACGAAGTGAGTGATTGCTAAAATGAACAACAGGCAAACTTCGGAACGATCCCAACCAGGAGTATTTGAGAAGGGCTGCTAGATTTTACTGGGGAAGTTTCAAAGCATAAATAATTTTCTTGAATTCACTTATCTGCTCTTATCTCATTTGTGAATGCAGCGCCTTGTAGCTGATTATGTTATACACTGCTCCACGAACGCCTCTGCTTTATATCAGCAAGAATATTAACCACTTGAAAAGGGAGGAGAGGAAGCACCTCCCAGACAAAGCCAGGCTCTACACATTTTCTGTTTGAGGGTAAGACACAGTAGTGTTCCTAAATCATAAAAACACAGCACTCTTCCCGCAGATGGAAAATATAATAAAGAGGAAAAAAAAATCCCACCTGACCAGATATTTGGCCAGGTGTTGTTTCTGCATCAAAATTCCATCTAGAGAAACATCCATACAGGGAAACCCACTGGTCTCCACTTTACTGTGACCATGCAATTGGAGAGGGCTACACGACCACATCATGCACTTACAACCTAATGGATCAGGTTAGGGACCCTGTAAAAGGAATTACTCAAAAGAGAATAGAAAACTCAAGCTACTGCCAAGGCTAAAATGCCAGGGAAAATGCTCTTAATTATTCAGATGGGGGACTTGTAAGCAGCTAAACGAGTACATAGACCTGCACGAGTGGTAAAGCATCACAAACCCACGCTTATTTTCTAAATATTTTTAAAAATCACCCAAGTAGCTTGCAATGAGGAACCATTCACCTTCTACCATCATGCTACAGTTTATTCTCTCTTGGAAGCAATTACAGGACAAATGCCAAGCTACAGAAGGTATTTTTCCAGCAGCAGCATCTGGC
>WEIS01064713.1:0-40211 GCA_013389965.1 Todus mexicanus
TGTTGCCTCCACGGGCTGTGGAGGGCATCAGAGACAGACCTGCGAGCACAGTCCACCTCTCCTCACCTTCCAGGAAATGTCTTTTAGAAGACAAAACTTGCAAATGTAAACACTGAGAAGTGCCTGAGATAGTAGGAACAGACCTTTGTACAGGAAAGTGGGTGACTTCTGGGGTAAGGAGACTGGTATTTGCACAATAGAATTCCAGAATGACTCCAGATTCCCATGACTGAGGCCAGATTTGTTCTTTCACCTCTATGTAAGGTGACTGTTAGGTTGTTTCTTTTCCTTAGGTGTTTCCATAAGTTCTTAATGAAGCCATCCCACTAACTCCTCGCTTGAAAAGTAGGAATTCAGACAAGTTTGAAGAGCATTTGGGGACAAAAAAGATAGCTGAGTGAATCTCGCTTCTCCTCTGATCATACGCCATAGACATGCTGATGGTTTTCATGAAGTGATTAGAACCAGAGGTGAGACCCATGGGCAAACTGGAAAACATTGTTCGGCTCGTCCCACGTGATCTTTCCTCACCAAAATGCTAGGAAACCAAGCTGTGTGGTATGGAGCTGCCCCAGATTGCTCGCAGATGTCAGGATGAAGGAAAGAAGTTCATTTCCGTCTCTGAAGGAAAGGTCACCAAGGAGCACAGCTCATGGCAGCCTCCACCAGTGCATATGTACCCACCAAACATGACAAAAAGCTGCTATCGGGGACAGTTTCCATGCTGACAGCACATTTCAGAACTCTGACTTGTGTTAGGGTGAACTTATGTGTAAGCGAGTACTCAACCTTAGACACCCATCGCCTTCCAAAAAGTTTTGAGTCTTTTCCCTCTGATATTTTTCAAAGAGCAGCTCCTCAAGGTGGGTGACTTCCAAAGAGGCTGAGTGTGCAAACAAGTCGTGGCAGATGGTTAGAGTGGAAAAATGCACAGCTGGAGGAGTGGGGGGAGCTATATATTTTGCAATATTTGGACTGTTTGTGAGCGTAGCCTGAGTCAGCATTCTGCGCTTTCTCTCAGGCAAGAATAGATATTTCATGCAAACTTTGCCATCCTGTTCTTGTTTCCTCTGTATAAGAAATGACCGGAAGGTGAAAAAGGAGACAATGCAGAAAAAAATCACGACATATGAAGGGTACTCATAAACTGGGGAGGATTTTAAAGGGAAGCTTTTCAGGATCTGAATTATTTAGCAGCTGAAGAGTTGAAGAGAAGAAGGGGGTTACTGGCTGACTGTGGAAACAGGCGGCTGCACTGTGGGAGCTGACAGGGAGAGGTAGTTGTCACTTAAACACAGTGACAAAGAGGAAGACAAAGGCTTTCTGCCCACCGTATGTTGGTGTGCACCACTCTGGGGATGGGTAGTGCTCTGGAGCAGTGGGAAGAGCTGGGGAATAGCACTACTTGGGGCTTATGCATGTGAGTAGCTGCTTCTCTGCCTGATGAAGGGAAAAGAGGTCCCACCACCCCAGCTTGTGTGTATGCTGGGCACCTCCCAACACTGTTTGAAATGCTTCTCTGCTCTCTCTGTAGGTCTGGACTGGGCTGGGCAGGACATCCTTCATACAAGAGTTTATGACTTTGCGTCTGGAGTCGGCCGTGAAGACAGGAGTTCAAGAGTTTTGAAGGCTGCAGAATAATGATGTCTTTGCTATCAGCAAGGCCTTGCTGTGGGTGCCACCTGTTAACACTATTTCTGACACTGACCTTTTTGCCCCATCTCCTGACATTGCATGCACGAATCCTTTAAAATCAAGCAGGTTCAACCAAATACAATTTCTACTTTTTAATTTTTTAAATAAAAGCTGTTTTTTTAAAAAAAACCTACCTGTAAACCACGTACAACACTGAATTAATTTCCTTTGCTAGAGGTTGCTCTCTGAAAAATCAGCTCAGCTTTTTGGGGTCTGGCTATTCACAAGGGGTAATGCACAAAGCCTGAATCCGAGCCAGTCAAAGCTCAACACCTCTGAAAACTCAGCCTTGGCTCCTCTGGGAACCAGAAGCTGAACAGGTCACATGAGAGCTACCAGAGTCCTCCTCTGGAGGAGATGCAGAGCTGGTATCTGGCTCACACATGGCTAGGACCATCCCAACAGAGGTTTGCAAAGCCTGGTAGTCTGGACTGAATTTCAGCCTGGGATTTGTGTAACGGGGTCTGGAGCCTGCCTCTTCTGCTGGCTCAACTCCTCCCCATCATTGACTCCCTCAGCACTCTTCCCCTTCCTCATCTATGCACCTCTTTTGAGACTACCACAGATCAGGAATTCATCTGCAGCTGAATTGCTGCTTGCCTGGAGTTTGTCGCTGCTTTGGGATCATCATCAGGAAAAAAAAAAAAAACAACCCTCAAAACATTCATCATCATTATCATTATTATGACCGTGATTGCTGCTCATTCCCAAGAAAGCAGGAGAAGTTTCTCACACTACACTCATTGATAAACCATCAAACCAGCAGCAATTTTTAAAATTTTTCTTTATAAATTATTTCTGATAGCATGCACTTCTTGCTCCTTTGGCTGGTGGGGGCTTGGTGCTGTGTGTATGTGTAAGCAGCACAGTCATATGAGTACCAGCACCAGGCTCTGTAGAACCCGAGTGAAAACAGCAAAAGGTAACTGGGAAATAGATGTCAGCAGTGCTTCTAGTCATCACGGGCCTCTTTTGACACATGTTTTTAATTGCTTTACAAAAAAAAAGGAAAAAAAAAGAAAAAAAAAAGAGGGAAAGAAAAGAAATAAAACCAGTTATGAATAATCTAATAAGTTTTACCAACCACCTGTGAAACGTGGCTTCCCAGCTGCAGAAAATCAAATGCAAGAATAGAAAACAGAGCCTTCTCCGAGGCAACGCACATTAGACGCGCGTCATTCCAAAGCCGCAGAAGAAAAAAGCATTAATGCCATTTTTTGGCTCCCAGCATACATGCCACTCTGTAAAAAGTATCTCGAAGGAGTGTTTATTTAAGGAACATAGAGAATCTGCTTTCAAGTTGAAAGGTAGACGAGGAAGATGGAAGAGGGAAACCTGCTCCTTGGCATAATTCCAAATGAAAAAAAAAATAAATCCAACATCATCAATAAAATCCCACGTAACATTAATTTGAGAGATTGCAGTCCAGCAAGCAAAATTACTCCAGAATAATTAAGCGTGTTTCCCTGATATAGATATTCAGGAGTAAGTGTTCAAGCAAAGTTAAAATACAGAGCTATATAGGCACAACTTTATCCAAGAAGCAATTTGTTTTCCTGGTATGAAAAGCAGCTTATGTTCGCTGCATTTTGGAGCCACCCAGCAAATGTCCTCATGAAGCTGTTTTTCATGGGGAAGAGCTGTTTCATGGAGGGAAAAAGGTAACATCCTGACATGGAGAGGGGGGGAAAAAAGACGCAAACTGTATTTTTGAGACCGTTTTGACGTGTTTTTCTTCTACACAGAACCAGACTTCAAATACAGCTTCTTAACCAAGACAGCTAAATGACCCACCCAGAGAACTCTTTTTCCACAAACAATACAGCGTCAGGAGAAGGAGCCTGAGAGGAAAAGCAAACAGTCCTTAAAGCAACTGCTTTATTTGGATAGTTCTGAACCACTGGCATTGGGGGCAGGTTTTAAGTCGGTGGGCGTGAGGAGAGGAAAGCTCATGGTTTTGATTTGAAGTAGCCACATCAAAACCTGGTTTAAAGCAGGGAATGGGATTATTTTGAAAAATACATCCTTCTTAAGGGGTTGTTAAGGAAAACAATTCCATGGCCTGTTGAATGATAAAAGGCAACACGTTGGCTGAGGAGAGAAAAAAAAAAAATTGCCTGTAAGTGAGGTTCTTGGATAAATCCGGGGTATTCCTTGGTCACAGCAATACCTTTAGGTGAAGGAAATGCCATATGTATGCATTGCTGGCAGGCAGAGAAGGGTCAGAGAGCACGAGTGGTGTCAAAAATGTTATTCTTTCTTTCCCACCAAATGGAAAGCAAGCCTGCAATGATACACGCAATGTCATCAAGAAACTAAAACCCAACTATCACACCCCCAAAGAGACCTGAAACCCCTGCTACGCATCTACACACTTGTTCTGTCAGGGTTCCCCTTATCAGTCGAGAGTCCCCGAGTCATTGCTGATGCAGCAGTGATGGATAAGACACAAATCTGCACTCTGGCAGTCATGGCTGGTGTTGAACAGTAACACTGAGAAGGGCTGCTGAGAACTCAGGACATCTTTTGCAGAGTCTTCTAGTGTTTGACTTCAGCTTTCCACGCACCGTTGATAACTATATTATAAGCCTGCTCTGGGATTTTAGTTGGCGATAGCATTTCATATCCCATGCTACCACAACGTTGCACCTCCCCTACATGGGTGTTCCAAGGTTCAAAGGAACTTTTCTTATTTTTTATTGAACCATTTTGCACATGTCAACAGGTGAAGAAAAGCAAGGTAAAACATCAGGCAATTCTTCTGCATTGCCAGAGGCATCTGGGCAGGCAGGAGCGGAGAGCAGAAGAAGATGCTGATATCCCCCCCTAAAGCTCAAGCATAAGGCAGGTGGCCACAGCATGACTGGACCAGCAAAGGACCTATGTGCCAGCTCCTTCTCCAACAGGCCATGAAGTTTCTGGCTGAGGCAGCCAGAGATCAGCAGTGCACTTCCACAAAGGTTTCCGAGGTCAGGAAATGTGTTTTCATTCCGGTGTGGAACAAGAACCAAACTTTTCAAACATTTCCCCGAAATGAATTTGTTTTTTGTTGTTGTTGTTGCCATTGAAGCATCTGTTTTCAGATTGAGAAGATCAGGGTTCTTGTTTAGATCCTTCTCTGCTTATAAATTGACCCCAGAAACTCTGAAAACTTTCCCATGAAACTGTTATTAATGGGACTATTTCGCTGCAAGAGGTTTTGGTTTGGATGAAGCAGTAACAACAATGACAACAAACCTCATTAAAATGTTTCAGTGGCTCCAGTCTCCAAAAGCGCCAAGTGGTTTTCCGAGCATCTTCGGATCCTGCAGCCTAAAACATGCGACAACAAAGTGACATTATTGTCACCCATCAGATAGGCAATAATACGGTATTCACTTTGCATATCTGTAACGGACCTACATCAATGGATCTTTGTTTGCAACAAATCTCTGACAAAAACGGGAAAAGGAAAATACCATGAAATACCTCCAGCCTCTCAATGTCATTCAGTGAGGATGCATTTTGGTCATTAATCACCCACATTTAGGCAAGCAGTTAGAAAAGCCCAGCTGTTCCAGGCCACAATGCTTTCCTTTATTGCATTAACGTCTCCCTGCTAACAAGACAACTTCAACACATGATCTCCAAGAAGGGCCATAATGCCTTATTCCCAACGTGGTCGTTGTGACATTGTTGTAGATTGAAAAGTTCACGGACTTAATGCCTTAAAAAAAAAAAAAACACCACCCAGTTCAGCCTAATTATCTTCTGAAGAGTTTTGTACAGGCGATATCTGATTTCAAGCCAGAGCTGTGTTTCACTGGCAGCTCCCAGGGCAGCGTGGGGTCTCTGGGGAGCATGAAAGTGAGCTTTTGTTTTCCCCTAAAAACCTTCACAGAAAGCACATGCCACAAGCGGTTATGGATACCACCTCCCTCCAGAGGTGTACTTTTGGGATGGGGTCGGGTATGAAACAAGCTCAGAGCTTCAAACAGGTGGGAGCTGCCTGATGCATTTAACCTGTGCCACGTCCTGCGAAAGCATCGACCAAACGACACCTTATTCCTTCCCCTTCCAGTAATACGCAGTGCAGAGCTGCCACATTTCCTCTGCTTGCCTCCAGTTCAGGCACTTTTTTTCCATGAAGTAGACATCCTTCTTTTTTTCCCCTGATATTCACACCNAAGAGACTCAAAATGGATTAAGACTGCTGATTGTAGTAACAAGAGGAGGTATTTTAATGACAGGTTTAAGACTTGCTAAGTAACTGCCATGAGGATTATGAATACATTTTGTAACAGGGTAAGATTAACAGATAATCCTTTTANAAAAAAAAACACCACCCAGTTCAGCCTAATTATCTTCTGAAGAGTTTTGTACAGGCGATATCTGATTTCAAGCCAGAGCTGTGTTTCACTGGCAGCTCCCAGGGCAGCGTGGGGTCTCTGGGGAGCATGAAAGTGAGCTTTTGTTTTCCCCTAAAAACCTTCACAGAAAGCACATGCCACAAGCGGTTATGGATACCACCTCCCTCCAGAGGTGTACTTTTGGGATGGGGTCGGGTATGAAACAAGCTCAGAGCTTCAAACAGGTGGGAGCTGCCTGATGCATTTAACCTGTGCCACGTCCTGCGAAAGCATCGACCAAACGACACCTTATTCCTTCCCCTTCCAGTAATACGCAGTGCAGAGCTGCCACATTTCCTCTGCTTGCCTCCAGTTCAGGCACTTTTTTTCCATGAAGTAGACATCCTTCTTTTTTTCCCCTGATATTCACACCCACTTCTCCAGCAATGTGGTCTTTTCTGCTTCCCACCACTTGCCCTCCTACTCACCGGCAGCCAACTGCACCCGTAGCTCCCAAGCCTGGGCTTTCCCAGGGGATTCAGTGCCAGGAGGGATTCAGTGCCAGGAGGGATTCAAGGACTGCTGAGCCACATCGGGCTGCTGAACACTTCCAGGGAAAGTTCAATATGTATTTTGCTCAATCTGGCCCATGAGCATCCTTCAGCATAGGATCACTCTCCCTCCTCATCCTCACCCCAGGGCCTGGGCTGCGCGTCTGGAGCTGCTCAGAGCCGCCCCCTCTTTTGGCAGTACCTCTCCTCATCAATGCCTTCCAGGGACTAAATCCACCACTGTTCAAACCCACAGCTTTGGAGTGGGTTTAAAATTTCCCAGGGCACATTCCTACCGCCTCTAATTTCCAAGCGCTCAGGAATTTGCCACACAAACATGTTCCTTCCCTTTATTTGTTTCTTCTAGGTAATTAGGTGGGGGATTGTTTGCTACCTGTCATACCTTGGTTTAAGTCATTTGGGAACAAAGTGAGAAAAGAAAAAAATAAGAAATAAAAGAGACTCAAAATGGATTAAGACTGCTGATTGTAGTAACAAGAGGAGGTATTTTAATGACAGGTTTAAGACTTGCTAAGTAACTGCCATGAGGATTATGAATACATTTTGTAACAGGGTAAGATTAACAGATAATCCTTTAAAAAAAAAAAAAGAAAGAAAGAAAGAAAGGAAGAAAGATGGCAAATGGCACTTTCAAAAGGAAAATAAACTACAAAAACCACCTAAAGCCTTTGGAAATTCCACATCAGAAAAAAAGCTTCCCTAGAAATGTTGACATCGTTAAACATTTTCAGGTCAGTGTCCTCGGCAGGATTAAATTGCTGCGTTTTAATGTGAGCAGAATGGTGTGGCAGGATTAAATTGCTGCGTTTGAATGTGAGCGGAACGGTGTTGATTTGTACCTCATTTAACTTGGGCGCTTTCTAAATGCACTAACAAGCTCTTGCCAAGGAGCAGCCTGGCATCCTCAGCTGCGGGGAGTTCAGTCTGCAAGGAGCAAGTCGCCTTTCTAAAAAAATGAGCTCTTGCTTCCGAACAATGCGGTTATTGATACCTAAATGTCATATGGAAATTTTGAGGACACTTGGGGCCTTTCTCTTTCCTGACTCCTCCAGACTTGATCTTAACCCTCGCCAAACTGAATCTCTGACCAGCCATTAGCTCTTGGATCTGACCCTTTCATTCTGTATTCATCGTGAGTAGCCCACAAAAGGCTGTATTTTCCTTCGTTATCAGCAGTGGGAATTTACTGGCTGCAACACCTTCTTCCTGGCTATACACGTGTGGTTTTGTATCCACAAGATCTATGTAGGCAGATCTCTGCTGACAATGAATGAATTTCTGAGCTGGTTTGGGGGCTCTGCAAAACCAGCTGAAGACTCAGATGCTTGTGCCTGGTGAGGGACGTGGCCACTCAGACATCTGCCAGCTGTAATGCAAGCCCAGCACTGGCAGGAAGGACAAAAACTGGGACCAATTTCCTTACAATCTTTTTAAAATGCCATTTATTCCAGAGTGAGTAAGAGTATAAATTTAGAGATGTGTTAAAAGTGTTTTCAGGACACATCATAGGCTCTCTCAGTTAACTTGAAACTGAGCTTCACCAAGTCTATTTTCCAACTGCAAAATCAGGGAGCCACTGGATGCAGCAGGACTTGGAGTCTGTAGTGGGAACCTCTCATCTAAAGCAGTTCTTAGGTATACCTTTGTAAATAATACAATTTAATTTTTTTTCCAAAAGTGAAGTACTGATGTTACCGTATCTTGTAAGGTACCCATGAATGACACATCTCAGTAGCCCTTCACTTAAAAGTGGAAGGAAAGAAAAACCACTCCATGGAAATCAAAATTAATACCAATAGATCATTTTTGGTAGAAGCATCTTATTAGCGTTTTACTCTCACTTAGCAGACAGATGATGATCGCTGCTGGTCACACTTCAGGATAAATCCCAACTGCTAAAAGCTTCACCCATGGATGAGCCTTTTCCCCATTTCAGTCACAGAAGCAAGACTCAAGCTTCGTTGCTGCTGTGACATTAAATTGCATTTCAGGGCTGCAGAAGGGCTTTCAAAAAGTTACAGAGAAACAAAAGAAAGCAAACTCCAATTTAAATGAAGGTGGGAAATGTAGTTCAGAAGGACAAACCAGTCTGGACATAACCTTCCTCAAGACCCACTGAAATCAGCACAAGCCATTTCACTTACCAGGACAGGTTTTGCAGCAAGCTTGTGGTTAAGGGTCCAGTTATGGTTTTTGTTTGGTCCATGGCCAGAGAGGAGCAAAAACTGCTTTTTCTCCCAGAGAAGCAGTTTCTTGCCAAGTATCCCCACACAAAGAAAACAAACACACGAGAAGGCACCATCACAGATACCTAGGGAGATAAGCTGCAAAAACATGTGCTCTGGGCAAAAGTGCAAGGTGCAGAATGTGAGTTCATGATCTACATGTGTTCTTCACTCTGCTTTGTTTGTTTTCGCTTGGTTTTGATGTGTTAAATTAAGGGATAGTTCATGGCCGTAAGTCATCTCCTTGCTGTTGGAAGCCAAATAGTGGGAAGCAGGTATCTCGCACATCAGAGGCCAGCTGTTTCACAGGGAGACTTCAAATGACTGGAGCGAGAACACGAGCAGTTCTTCTGTGGCTTAAAATGTTGAAGTAACTCCAAAGGTTTAGGAACAAAAATTGCCCTAGGTCTTGACTGCAAATTAGAAAGGGATGAAAATATCTGCTCCTCAAAGTGCTTCAATTATTGAGATCATTAAACTACCAGGGGTGGGTCTGCGTTTCCATGATCCTTCATGGTATGGTTCCTACTCCGCAGGCTTTGCTTGGAGCAGGACCAGTCTGTGCAGCACACATAATCTGAAAGAGCAATTCTGGCCCTGCAGTTCAAGAGGAAGGAGGGGAAAAATGACACTCTTTTACCTGCCTCTTTCACACGGGGAGCAGAGACACACACTAGCCCAGCTGTGACCCCACAGATGGCTGTGGTGATCCCCTCTCCCACCACCAGCGAAAGGGGAAAATCTCTTTCCCCCACTGCTCCTCTCTCAAAATCCTTTGTCCTCCTCCCCTCTCCTGAGCTCCCATCTGCAATAGCCCATGCTTGGCTATACTTTACTTTCAGGCTCATCTGCCCCTTCATCAGATATTTTCATCCAAGTGCTGGTGATCATACAACGATAGACTAATTTGGGTTGGAAGGGACCTCTAAAGTTCTTCTAGTCCAACCCCCTGCAGGGAGCAGGGACATCTGCAACTAGAGCAGGTTGCTCAGAGCCTCATCCAGTCTCACCTGGAATGGTTCCAAGGATCGGGCATCAATCACCTCTCTGGACAACCTAGGCTCACCACCCTCATTGTAAAAAATGCCTTCCTTATATCTAGTTTAAGTTTCCCTCTTTTAGTTTAAAACCATCGTGTCTTGTCCTGTCACAACAAGCCCTGCTAAAAACACTGGTCCCAACTTTCTCATAGGTCTCTTTTAAGTACTGAAAAGCCACAAGAAGGTCTCCCCGGAGACTTCTCTTCTCCAGGCTGAACAACCCCAACACTCAGCCTTTCTTCACAGAAGAGGTTCTCCAGCCCTCTGATCTTATGGACAAGTGGAACTCCGGTAGTAACAGCAAGACAAAGAAGAAGAAAAAAAAATAAAATCAAACTTTTGACAGAATTTTCCCTTGCCACAGCAACAATCCCGTGACTATACATGACTCACAGCTACTGCATTTAGAGTCCATTATCCCTAAAGTGTAGTGGTCCCTGTTGAAGCAGTAAACTCTGTGAGTTGTTACAACCTGGCTACTATTGTATTTGGCAAGTGTGGAGTCAAGCACCAGCAGTCAAGGCTGCAGGATGACCAAATAATTTCTGTCATGTGTTTCATTATGATCACTGTTTTCCTCACAGGTTTTGTAACAGAACATTTAAGGAGACAGTGGGGAAACTGCTGGAAGCCAAAATCATGCACAGTGCTGGGCTGCACAAATAGCAGCTGGGAACCCAAATATTGTCCAGTGTGTGTGTGCAACAAGCAGGGCTGGATTAAGCAATACAAAAAGAAAACAAACCAATTTTTTCCCCAAAAAATAAACAGTGAAGCACTCAATTTGTTTTTTATGGGTTTCATAGCTTCAGCTGTTCTCTGGCAGTGTTTGTAAGAGATGAGGTCCACCGAAGTTTACCATGAAGATGACTTTCCTCCTAAAATTCCAGAAGTGAGATGTTCATTCTTGGTTACTCAATATCCAGTTCCCCACACAAGAAACAGAGGGTTTAAATCATCACTGACACACTAGGACTTCAGAGGAATTAAGCTAGAGTCATTTTTTAACGTGTCTCCGTCACCAAAAGAGTTTGCATAAAATGCATACCAATAACGAATGCTTTCATAAACTCATACATCACTATAAGCAGGAATTGAATTCATCTGGAAATTGATTTCCAGTGAATAACCCAATCTGCTCAGAACAAAAAGAAGGTCTCATTACCCTGTTTTTCTCAACCATCAAGTATTTCCCTTCTACACCCACCACAACTCATTGGTACCTGTGACACCAATGAAACCAACAACGACCATATTGCTAACACACAGCTCAGCGTCGAGGTTGTAGCTCTCCTGTATGTTTTCCCAAATCCAATTTCAAGTCACAACGTACTTTATTAGCTGCAGACAGAATATTTAAATTCAAAATATTATTTTTTTTTAATGTTTCATCTTCTGAAATGGCAATTGGCGATATTCAAGCCACATGTTAGCCACTTGTTTTTTAGGGTAGAGAGTGTACCGTAGTACAAACCTTTCTCTGTTTCTTGAAAAAACAACAATAAAACACCCTTTGCCTTTTATCCACATCTGGCTGCAGCAAAAACAGTGACCCATGGAATCCAAAATTTCATACTTCACTGCTGCAGGCAAAGTCCAGAGGTTATTCTTGCTGTGTTTGTGAAAGATGGAGTGCTGTCAGAAGGAGAAGTGCTTATTGAAAAAACACGTGGGGTTTCTGTTTCCAAAAATTATGGAATTAGTCAGTGATAAGAGCCTTTTTAATGCCCTCCAGCCAGTCATGGGCCTTAACAGGGAATGGCTCAGTTAATTACAAGAGAAGAGTAAATAGTCCATGTCAGATCTTACGAATCTTATGGCATGAAGAGTGCCACCACCACGGCTCTGCTGATCAGCGTTGCAGAAGCACTCTCTCTCCAAGGGTCTGCAATTCCAAGGAGATTGCTAGACATAAATGATGAAATAATAGTAAACTTGAATTAAACCTTATGCTAAAGATTTTGTAATGCCGTAACAACTCAAGCTTCCTGGGAATTCAAGGAAGGAAGGAGTTATCAGGAGGAAGATAATGAATTTAAGCCATTTTCCCAATGCCACTGATCCATAGATCACCCTTCTGCATTCCTGAGGACCATCAAGTAGAACTTAAATTTCAGGTGACTTGAGAAACTAGGAGTCATACTCAAATCCATATTCATCAAAGCTCTTACTTTGTCAGACAAAGCAACCATCTACAGTAACTACAAACCCTACTTGTGACAGGTAAGAGTCCAAAGATCACCATTATTATTTTATAATCCTTTTAACTTATTGCTGGAGGTACCAAAATTCAACACTCATGCTGCTGTCCTCTGGTGAAAGAGGTTCCCCATATGTAAGGCTAGGTATTTTTGTGGATGAGAAAATACAGGTGGATGAACACAAGGGTGTGGGAATAGAGATTCTCAAATTAATAGAGATTCCCAGATTAATTTGCTCCCATGAAGGATACAGATGGGTGATGGGGCAGTAGAGTAGGCAGCTGTCCTTTGCTGCAGTGGGATTCAGGGTTGTGTACTGTGGGAGAGGTTGGGTCCCCAGGATCAGCAGGGAGCAATGCTAGCACAGTCATCTTTTCAGCTTTAGCAGTTGAGGAGCCTCCTCTGCTCAGGTCTTGGAGCATCTAGAAGCAGCCTTTCTTGCAAAGTGACTAATACCAGCAATTCTATTCTGTAATGAGCCCTCTATGCAGGAGGGACAGGTCAGGAAACGTATTACTACACAGTAAATGCAGATCTTTGGAGGTAGTTGCAACCAAACCTGTCTTTATTTTCTGCTACTTGTGAGGGAAGACACAGCAAAGCATTGGCAGGAGCCATGAGCAATTGCTTGGCTTCCAGGGCAACTCTGTGTCTGTGGTGGGCTCCCTACACAGCGATAACAGCTGTTGTTGGGACACAGCAGCACAACGGCAGAGGACAAGGAGCTGCCCAACTTGAGTGGGTCCACACTGAGCCCTTCCCCAGTGTATCCACTGCAAGATCAGCATGCTGCTCCTTCAAAGGGAAATGTCTGATTCCCAAGTCTGGTTTTGGCTGGCATGCCAAATCCCATCATCTTTCATGTGTGTGCGGAGTGGGGAGGGATGACTTTACAACTTTAATGATTGCAGAAAGATATTCATCTGCCAGTAGGACCTTTAGGAAGCACATTTCCTTCTGCCTTGCACGTGAGTCTGCAAAACATTTGGTTGACATCTTTCTTTGAAGCTTCCCTATCATCCTACGTATCTACAAAACCCGAACAGCAAACCATTGACAGAACCACAGTTTCACAATATTTTGATTAAGGAACAATCCGTCCTCGCTGCTTTGATGCTTTCCTGTCTATGTTTCCTGGAAGCAGGATTTCAGCACTTAGAAGGCCATTGGACTTTATCCATTTAAAGGGATGATCGTTCATCTTTGTGGCCTGAGTTCAGGAAAATGCCCTGAAAGCAAGATATGAAGCAGGTACTTAAATGCTTTCATTTCTTGGTACAGACTAAAGGATGGTTTAGTCCTTTCCTAACTTATCACTGTGAAGTCTCAGCACATGCCATAACAACTGCATTGAACATACTTCAAATAGATGCAGAATAAGGTTAGAATGTGCTTACAAAATATTAGGCACTACAATAACCATTGTAATCCAAGCACTAACAATGAAACAAAATAATATACCAAGTAAAAAAACCCCTTTTTATACACATAGTGTCATTGGCTATTCCTATTAGAAGGACGGCCTGAGTAACAAACTCCCTATTATTTCTTTTCAACCCCAAGCCAAGTAATACACTTATCCTATTAGTCAGATGGGAGCTATAGCAGAAGTATTTCTTTCCATTTGGATTGCCTAAGAGTTAACCTAGGAGAAAGACAGAGCATACTGATGACACCAAGCCTGTGCAGATAAGTATCGTACGCTTTCCAACTCCATCACATTTGGTTTGTATCAGCAGTGCTAAATTCCTCCGTAATTCCCAAAATTGCATTCCAACTGGTTGACATCCACATTAGCTGGATGTTAATCCAGTTAAAAATAAATGCAAATTTTGAAAAGCAAATGAACTCATATGTGCTTGGAAAACAAACTATTCCCAGTTTGCTGTCTTCTGGGAGACATCAGCAGCCTTTCTTCCCCATTCCTTTCACGATCACTTGAGAGAGTTGCTTGAATAAGGTATTTTAAAACACAGGACCAAAGGAAAATGCAAGAGGGTCAATGACTCGCTAGCTTCTCTGAAGGTCCCCTTCATCCTCACCTCCAGACCGGGTCCTCTGGTTTGCATAGCAAGCCATGGGAAATGGCCTGGCCACCCATCTGGGTCTCTATCACACACATTATGAGGATTCCCAGCTGCACCGCCACAGCTCCAGCATCGTTCCAGTTCCAGAGAAATGTGACTAACGAGAAAAGCTTTCCTGGCTCATTACCACTGTTCCTAAAGAAAAAAATGCAATCAAATCAGTATTCTTGCTTTCCTTTCCCCCTGCCCCCAAGGTCTGTTTGCCCATCCATGCAGCCATACTCGCGTCTCCAGGGTTATCCATACTAGCACCATCTGGTGAGTCCCAGAGATATTACAGCCTCATTAAGAAAGTCCTGAACTGAGAGAGGAAGCATCAAATGTGCAAGAGATCTTTGCTCCCACATGCTCTCCAAGAAGAAGCTCCTGGTGATGACAGATGAGCCTGGTCCATGCAGCACTTGTGCCCCAACCTTATTTACTTGCTTGCCCAAAGCTTGCAGGCTTCCCATGCAATAACGCACAGTGACATTCCCATAAGCCTGCAAGGGGCCTGGCCCATGCTGGGTTGCAGTCTGTGTCCCTGATTACAAGGGCTTTAATGTCCATTTCTCCGCTCCTTTGATCCTGTCCATGGCATGCAGAAAAAAAAGGAAAATCTGGCTTTTGTCTGAAGCACATTTAACCCCGCTGCCCAGAAATGGGACCTTGTCAGTCAGTGGATTTCATGGGTGGATGAATGAGATCACAGCAGTCTTCAGTTCATTAAAAATAAAAGGCCTTCCTAACCCTTGCTTTAGATCTATTAGGAAATTAATGCTTTTAATGTCAGGCCTTAATGGCAACAGAACATGGTATTATTACTTTTATAAGACAAATATAAGCTATAGCTAAATAGCTCATCAGCTCCTGAGCTGGGGTGGATTTCAGATGAGCTCCTGTTGCCCAGCTGGTATGAAATCCCTGATAATAGACCACAGATGATCCTGCTGCAACCAGAGGTTGAGTGGGTGTGCTGCTAAATTGGTCTGACACCAGCAGCCTGAACATTGGGATCTCACATTCTTGTTTCCAGCCAAGATTTTCAGAGGAGTTTGATGGCAGGAGCAAAGCCTAGCCATTTTTTTTGAAGGGCCATGATGGCTTCAAAACAAAGGAAAAACAACAACAGGCACAGTTCTGGAGCTTAATCAGTTTTCCATTCAGGTCCCACCAAAGCCACTGAAGAAGCATCGGCAGCAGCTCTCCCTACACTTGGCAATATACCATCAGTTCACGTTGCATTCAAATGGTCCCAAATATAAAATAAACCCCTCAGCAGCAGTCAGAACCAAAGGTTACATCCTTGCTTGTGCCAGGACCACTGCATGGTAAGCGTGGAGTTTCCCTGTGCTAAACTCTTTGCCAGTATCAAAGTGCACAAGCAAACGGCTTGCTACCAGGAGGAAAACTCAGGAAAACCAGAAAAACCTCCATGGTTTGCATGTAATAAACAGGCTGGAATAATCTCTGTGACAGATCTGCCCATCTGAAATTTCCTGGCTTGATCACCTAGTGCTATGTTCACCCACGAGGACTAAGCAGCTTCTTCCTGACCTGCTAGCCAGTATAGTCATCTATCAGATAAAGAGAAACCCGGGTATAACCAGCAGCCAGAGCTAAAAGACTTCCAGCCGAAAAAATAGATGTGTTTTGAGCTCTGAGTGCAATTATCCACTGGGGCTTTCCCAAGAGATGCTGTTGACTCTTCATCACTCAAAGATTTCCAATCAAGAGTGGGTGTCAGACCCAGAGCATCGTTACACTCCAGCACGTGGGCTTGACATAGCGCTGCAGGATATGTAGACAGCGAAGAGCAATCCCTTGTGATCTTAAAATAGACAGCTCTAGCAGGGATCGGCTCTCAGAGTTCATGTGTTGATGTGTCAGCGTTGAATTAAGCTGGCATTCAAATCTTCCCAGTAAATCCAGCAAGTGTTAACATTTATTGATGTTAATTAAGACACTGAACGTATGACTGCAGAAGAGCTATGGTTAGGCAAGCAAAGCTCAGCCTGGCACTATCCCACAGGCTTAAAAGGTACAATGCTTAATCCTTCATGTAGTCCTACCTGCCGTGTCCGAGTCAGGGTGAAAGGAAGGTGTCTGTCAGCGCTTGCTTGCTGCGCTCACATAGGTTTTTCACTGACCCAGAGACAGCCTCGCATCTCTCCTGGGTGCTTTAATTGCAAATAGCTAAAACATCTGATTCATACTTAGCCTCATTATATTAATCCCAAAACAAATAATCCCAACTCTTACGTTGTCAGGGTGTAATTTTGCCGTTATTTCGAAACCACAGAAAATGGAGCTGGAAGGGAGTTTGTAAGGTCACATGGCATGAGCGAGTGCCAAAAGCTCTCTGAACCATCCCCATAATGTGGAGATGCCTGGTGAGGCCACCTTTGCACCAAGCAGCAGTGACAAACCCAGACCCTGCCCCAAAAATCCACGCCAGAGCATCCCTACCTATAACATCAATCTCTTTTGCTACAGATCAAGCCTGTGATTTCTTTCCTCGTTCCTTAGTGCACATAAACCCAGTTTATTCATTTTCTCTCTCTTTAAGTATCTGAGTTATAATATCACGTCTTCCCCCTCCATCCTCCCTGCTCAGGACAGCACAAGCTTGATTCTAGTCACCTTCCTGCAGAAACCACATTTTCTGCACCTCTCATCATTCTCTGCTGAACTCTTTCCAGATCCTCCTCAAAGTCTGGATCACAAAAGCTGGACCATTCACTGCAGCTGAGGCTTTGCCAGCCCCGAGTATAGCAGAAGGGACACGCATCTGCAGGTGATGGATAGATATGTAGATGGCATGTGACACGCTGGTTTACACACTCCAGAGCGCTTTCTGCATTTTATACAAGTCGTCTGGCACATTAGACTGTCTGTGTCCATTTCTGGGACAGTCATCCCAGTCTGTGGCTCACTTCAGCCCTTTTCTGCAGCAGGCTCCCAATTCCTTGCCCTTTCTCCCCACCTGTCCTAGGAAAGTACCAGGGTTTGCCTTTTTCCACACTAAATTGCATCCTTCTTATTTCAGATGGAGCCTCACTTTGTCCAGATCATTTGAGGCTCTCATTTTATCCACAGAAGGGCTTACACCACCTCTTGCCTTTCATCACCTAAGTTTTGTTGTTTGAAATTATTCTAGATACAAGGGAAATTTATTTTGTTCTGCTGCTAGGTGGTTGTTGGGGTTTTTTTAATAAACCAACAAAGAGAAAACCCAAACAAATACCTTCTGGCTCTCCAAACGACCTCGAGTGCTCAACATCTACATACCAGCGACAAGGGTAGATTTTCTCAAAACTTATCCCTCACCTCCAGGATTTGGCTTCCTCTGATGGAAACGCTGGAAGAAATGGTTTTATTTATAGCAGTTCATTATTTCCACTTTCTTTCCCAACTTTTAAACACTCTGTAAAGATTTGGACACGTTATCTGGGAGACAACTCCAGCCTAGTTTTTCATTTTACCCAAATCTGTTTGTTTGGTGTTATTTAAGTGCAGTGTTGAGCTCAGCTTAATACTGGTGCAGCATAAAACCAGGATAAACTCGAAAATGGACTTCAATGCCTGCACAAACACGTTTAATTTTAATTTAAACAGCTCAGCAAGATGGAGCTGGCCAAAGCTAAAGGTTTTCTCTGCTGCTTTTGGAGCTACCTCAAGTACAGGAGCAGTTCGAGTACACAAAAAAAAAAAAAAAAAGAAAGAAAGAAAAAAAAAAGAAAAAGAAAAAAAAAGGTATTTTATCTCAGATTAATCGTTAAACTTAATGACCTGGGCTGAGCATAGGTACCTCTACACAACCGTGTCCATTGAAGCTGTCTTGCAGGGGTTGGGATGAATTTGGAGCACAGAATGAATGCACAAGATTTAGCAAGTGAAAGAAAATAGAGTCAGCTACGACACTAGAAACACAACCAGGGAGTAAGTGTTTGGAGAATGAGATCTTTAAAAAATAATTGTAGTGCTGTGCTCTCTAATTGATTAGCCCCGATGGTAGGAAAATGTGCCTTATTTCAAGCCTGGGCTAAGTCTGAGGACCTGTGGCTGTTGCAACAGAGCCCCATTCTCCCTTGGTGAGCGTCAGGATGAAGGAGAACTTCCCCAGCACTGGGACAAACAGATCCCATGTGTACAGAAAGACAATGGTACTTGGCTAACACAGCAAAAACCACCCAAAACCCTGAGAGTTCCCAAGACCTGATCAAACACCTCACTGCCAAAGCAGATGTGAAACTCTTTGGGGCTCTGAATCAATTTTCTTTAGCTGTCCTTCAACCCTGAAGGCTCTAAGGTCGAGAAGAGCCTCGCAACGAGGGCAATCACTTCTGAACCCGCTTGTAAAATACAATCAGATCTGTTTATGAAAAAGGTCGTGTGAAGTGCCAGCACAGTGGGCATTTCAGCCTTGTGATCTATCCACCTGGCAGAAGCTACACTAAAACAGCATTTGGTAAGAAAAAAATAAGGAAAAATACAAATAATAATAAAAATGATAATGCTCTTGTGAATCATTGCTACAATGTGGGGGTAAATACACAGAGCAGTAAATACACGTATTACACAACACTGCATTCAAAAGGAAGAAACTCTTCCACAACAAAAGCTGCCATCAGAGCTAGTGGGTTACAGCCCAGCTTTGCAGAGCTCTGTCCTCCTCTACATCCACAGCACCAAGTTGCAGCATGTGTGTCTCAGCATCTGAAGCAGATCCCAGTCCAACCGTCCTGCTTTCCTGGCTACGTATGAGAACCAGATGAAGCTTAACAAGCACTTGCAAGGATTTTGATGTACAGCCATAACCCAGGTTTGCCTGTTTGGCAAATCTGAGTGAACTCCTGGCTGGATTGGGATGAATCTCATATTTCCCACCGCCCAGCAATAACACTAATCCACTGTGAAAGCTTCAGTCTTTACCACCCGAAAGAAATTCAGCCTCGTGATTTTGTTTTTTCTCCCTTTATGCAATAATAGCATATCCCAGAGCTAAATGCAATATTTCTTCCCAGGAAACAACAACAACAAAAGAAGTTTTCATTGAATTAATTAATTTCATGTGCATATCTGAAAAGACATTCATCTCAACAGCTAATTAACGTGCAACTCAGTGAGACTTATTGCCACCACAGTTGGCACAGCCTTCTAGGCTGGGGTTTCTCCTGGATGTTCCCTGTGCCTTAGATTCCGTAAATGATACCAGGGCATGTCACAGCTAGAAGAAAGGAGACTCCAAGTCCTGGAAACATGTATGTGAGAGGGAAATACCTGCCGAGCCACTTGAGTGCACAAACGCTGGGTCCTTATGTGCTTCAGCCCTGCCTGGGCCTCTCTGCATGGCAGAGCAGACAGCCAAGGTAAATGCAAATACCAAGAGTGAAGTTGTGTTTTGGGATCCATCAAGGTGAGGTGCTTTTAGGTTGATGTGCAAACCTGATCTATGCATGGAAGCATGCACAGGAATGGAGACTATACCTGCAATTATATCAGGTAGGAGAAAAATGCAAGGCAATGAGCCAAGATCAAGGAAAAAAATACCTCCCTGTGGTATATTATTGTGCGATAAGGTATGTGTGATAGGTAATAGATGAGGATCTATCTTGCTATGAAAGGCTGTAGGGAAGAAACCCTAAAAGCCCAGTAAACCATTCCCATATGAGACTCCCCAAATTCCCATGTTCTGTCTTCAAAGATATATCTGTGGAGTGCACAAGCCTTTTTTCCCCTGTCACCATGCTTGAAATATCCCCACTCATGTTGTTGTACTAAGCCAGCCATGATGCGTTCATCAGGAATGCATTTACACACAGTCTTCTTACAAGGGAGAAAAACAATTTTGAGAGGCCAGGAGCACAGTCTAGCACACTGAACATGGAATGAGAGCAGTTCAGTAACAGAAGGCACAGCACAAACCCACATTGCTCCACCACTAAATAATCTCCTGAACCACTGGGGATTCGCTTTTCTGCTAACCACCCCCTAATTAATGCAGTTAGGCACTGCTCTAATTCCATGCCTGCATCACAGTCTGAACCTAAGCCTACTCCCGCAGACATTGAGAGCCAAGCTACCATTTATTTCAGTAACAGCAGGACTGGACCACAAATATCCACCTTCACCTGCCCTTCAACATGCAAGGGACTTAAACTTCTCTGTCTCTGTTTTTTTCTTCTCCTTCCCCTGCCAGAAACTGTAGGAGGCCAAAAAAGTTGCACCTGAAGTGCCACCAAGAGCCGCTGCACGTCATGCATAGCCCTGAGCGTGAAAAATGCGTAAAGGGTATTTTAAGAGAGGAATCGTATAATGAAAGTATAATAATACATTTCCAAAATGAATAACGTGGGATAGGTTTAGCAGGGATCCAGAAGCATGCCACATTTTCCAGTGATGTGCCTTCCATACTCTACAAAAAACCAGCCTGAGTCCGAACTTTACCTCCTCTGCTTTGATGTGGGTGATTGGTGTGCCCACAATTTCTCACTCCTGCCCAAGAACCTCTGTAAATTTACCACGGCAATCCAGCACTACCAAGCGGTAGCATTCACCCATCTCCCCTTCTCCCAGTTACGTATTTTGAGGAATCTTACCAGCTTCAGTTGACAACTGCTGTGCTTATGGCAGCAAGGGAAGATGGTCAAAGCCCCAGCCGTGGTCTTCAGGCACCTGTGCCTAAGTCCCAAATCCAAACCACTTTGCTGTGACCTGATGCCTTGGTATATCACAGTCTTTTCATAGCTTTTTTCATTGTCTACAATCACATCCAGGATTGAGTTTAATAAGTGAAACAATTTGCTTTCATTTTCACAATTCTGCTCTTTCACTGGAGGCACTGGGGGGTTTGCACTGCTGCAGCAAGATCCAAATTGTTGTTTCATTTGAAACACCAATATGAAATAGCACAATATTTGTTGAAAGAATAGAGTCAATCTCTGTGAAGGCAGCTCGTTAGGGCTGACTTGTCTTTCTCAGCAGCGTTGACACAGAGGAACTTGAACAAAGTCAAATGGTGTTAAATTGGTGTCAATTCTGTGTCATTGTCGAACAAATTGACTTTTAAAATGGGTGGTTTTCTTCCCACAAATGGCATTTTTCCGTCTCTAAAATCAGTTCTGTTAAATTCTCCCACCAAAATGTGCTTGGTGTTTAATAATAGATGCATTGCATGTTTAAAATTAGTTGATTTACTTAGATTAGTTCTGCTGAGTTTTAGCATATTTATAACCAGTATCTCAGTACTTCCTTGTTGAATGCAAATGAAATCAAGAATGTCAGATTCTCCGCCCTGTTGTGATGGCAGGAATAAGAAATAAACACAGTCGGAATCATACAAGACATACAAGATATTTTATGGCTACATTTTCCTCTCATTCTCTTCTGGTTTTTGCACCCCAGAAGCCAGGAGACAAACATCTTTCTAAGAGAGAAGAGATCAAGTCTGAGTTAAAGAACCAAATGCCATTTATTCCCAGTCTGGCAGAGTATATGGTAAAAAGTATGAATAAAATGACACAGACCCCCACACCAGAGGCCAGTGAGTCCATTTATTTACTCAACTTACACAGTCCTTCTTTTAGACTTGGATGCATGTGAATAACAACACTTTAAGCCTGTGCCAGCTGGTTTAAGACTTAAACTACTGGAACACCCCGGGCATGTTGAAAGGAGTGGAAATGCCTTCCCACGATGAAACCAACCCACCCACCAGTCCCCATCAGAGAGCCTTGGCCCCCTCTTACCCTAACCTCATTTCTTCATGAGCTCCTCTCTGTTAAGCACTCTACAGATGATGTTAAGGTATTGAAAGGGCTTTACACAAATGACCAGATATATTTTCAGAATGTCCTTGTGTTTTTTAAATGATGCTTCCACTTGATCTACCACAATATGAACTGAACAGTATTTTTACCAGCGTTTTTCTCCTTTCTGAATACTTTTTTTCCACTGCATCAAGCATCCAAGTAGATCCTTCTCCTCCTTCTCTTCCTCCTGTGCTCTGCACCCCTCCCAGCACCATCCCATCATCTGTCCTCCCCAGATATTTCTTTTCCAATGCCACACCCTGGATCCTAGCAATGATGTTACGCTGGGAAGACAATGGCTTTTAATATTTGACCTTTAAGAAGTTGTCATGGTTTAACCTCTACCAGCAGCTAAACACCACCCAGCTGCTCATCCATTGCTTCCCCATACACCCTCTTGTGGGATGGGAAGGAGAACTAGGAGGAAGGGGGAAAAGAAGTGAGACCCCATGCGTTGAGGTAAGGACAGTTTCATAAAACAACACAAAGACAGAAGTAAACAACAGTAGTAATGAAATGATAGACTCTAACCTGTGCCTGAGACACCACTTTCCCTGCTCCAGCTGCTCTGAAGCCACATACTGAAGCAAGTAGAAAACCAGCACCCTTACCCCAGGCCAGGCGTCCCCTTATATAGGGCAGGACTCAGTGCGGGATCAACCATCCCATGGGCTGGTTGGGTTGTTTAGCCCGGGCCTGGCTCCTCTCAGCTGCAACCCCTCACAGCTGATGGCCACCAGCTGATGGCCACCAGCTGATGGGGATAATTAAATCTAACTTAACCAAACCCAGGACAGAAGTCTTATGAGATTTACAGATTTTAAGCGAGCACTGGAAAGATGCAATTATCAACAGCTGTTATTTTTAACTATTTTATACATCCACACTTTACCTCTTTGCAGTCTTTCTACCAGTGGGAGGACGCATCCTTTTTTCTTCTTAATCTTTCAGGCTTCTAAGCAAGTGAGGAGTCTTTACGCCACACTCTTTTTCCAATATGCTTTGTCTTTACAACTTAGAGGTTGTGAGATCTGGGGATTTGAGCCTGACCAACTACTTTGCTGCACCCAATAAGTTTTTCCAGTGATTTTTTTCCTGCAAACCTAGAAGCAGCCTGAAACCACAGGTTGGTCTGTGGACACTCCCTGTCTGCTCAGTCCTCAGTGTGACAGGCATCATCTGCTCTCACAGCACATCCTATTGTGGCCTTTCTGGATCATATGATGGAACCAACAGGATGAGGGAGGAGATGAAAGCAGTTGGACATGACCCACCTTGGTGTCTCTCATCCACACTATGGAGTGCTGTCCCTAGCAACTCATTTTGTTGAACTTGCAAGTCAAATGATTTGATTGTGATTGCCTAGCAGAGTAACATGAACAAAAATATCCATAAGTTCCTTCTCAGGAGGTTGCATGCAATACGGTCAGGGTGAAGCCTGGAGAAACACCTCAGTTAAGCATTGGAGAAATTTGTGTTCTCAGAAAAGAGACTGCATCTGAGATTTTTTTATTTCCACTTACCCGTCATTTACTAATCCAGACTTTTTCACATAATATTCTGCTTTGTTATTATGCATTAGCCTCAGTTCATCATGAACATGGTATGAGATAGACATGGTGTAGCATATTATGAACAGCTCTGATTGACGGTGCCGTGCAGTGATGACAGCGCTGTGTTTTGCTTTCATTTTTGGAGACTAAGTGGCTTACATGTGGTCCCATTTAAAGGATGTCTGGGTGGCAGCTGCATTCTCCTATGTGCTTCTGAGAGGGAAATGAACTTTTCAGTCCCGAAATACTGTAAAACAGGGTTATGTAGGAAAAAAAAAAAAAAAGCTGCATGCAGCTATTGAAGGGGGAAAAATATCCTCTCCAGACAATGCGGCTTCCTGTTTCCAAAATGCAAACGTTTTGGACGTCGCTCTGAAATGTCATGCAAGATTTTCTAATGCTTTCCAGAGCAGTGTCCGGTTTAGGATCAGATTTTTTTTTTACTTTTTCTTTTTGAGAGAGAGCACTGTCCTTCAAGAATGAGACTTCTTCAAGCCTCTACATCTGAAACTGTCAAATTTCCCAAATTTCAATCTCTCTCTTTAAACACATTTAGGGATGCTGAGCCTATGTCCATAGCAGCACCATTCCAATGATGAGGAACCCATTGCCCTTGCCTGGGAGGCAGTCATGTACCCCTGACTTTATTCTTTTCCATTTTCAGACATTGCACTTTGAAAAGATCAAACTCATCTACCTGATGGCAGAGTTAGGATGGGAAAAAAACAGTTCTACTTCTCAATGCAGGCAAAAGGATCAGCCTGTTCAGTTTCTGGACACAAAGAGAGGAGTGTCACTGGTCTGGGAAATGTTGTGAGCAACCATGGCAGTCCCATGAGATGCTTCTTTTAATCAGGGTCAACAGGTATTTCTCTCTATTGCTGTGTAGAGGTATCTTAAAGCCCATGCAGAAGCCAATGGTGAGAGATACAAACACCCCCTGTAGCCCTTCCTATGGGCCATGGTTGAATAGGACCTGACAGCATCTATCTCCTCTCTTTTCTTGGATGCTGGCAAGCAGCATTTTTTTTTCCCCTTTTCCTTTTCTGTGGCACAGACTGTCCCCACAGCTCGGCGCTTATTTGCAGAGGGGAAGCCAAGGGCAACTGAGGAGCTCTTGTTGTGCTTTGGCACCAAACAGCAGAGCTGAGGAGCGAGTGAATAAGCGAAGGAGTCCTGCCAAGACAAAATGGTCATTTGAAGCAGAGTTGTGGCCTCCAGTGACAAAGTACAAGGAGGTTGCCAACAGAGGGCTGACCCAGCAAAATATTGGTTTATTTATACATTTCAGCGTGTGCCAAATGTGTGTACTGTACTATACGACCCAAGGAGAGAAGGTGGGGGGAGGAAGAAGGAGTGAGAGGGAACCATGTGACGAAAAATAGTCTCTGTAAAACACACACATCTGAGACATAGGCACTGATTTCCAGGAAGAAAATCTCCCAAGGGATACCCACAGGTCCCTACTTCCCACT
This sequence comes from Todus mexicanus, assembly GCA_013389965.1. NCBI lineage: Eukaryota > Metazoa > Chordata > Aves > Coraciiformes > Todidae > Todus > Todus mexicanus. The sequence continues at coordinate 24,970 of WEIS01064713.1, forward strand.
TAGAGACTGACGGTACTGAGGCTTGGTGCTTATAGTGTTTATTATCCAGGGAGAACACCAGTTCTAGAAACTCCTTACGTGAGTTTCCCACATGAACCACAAGCTCCCTCCTGCACCCACCACCATCACTCAGGATGCTCACGGACAGATTGCACAAGGCTCTCCCCTATGACCCCAAAGTTGAGCAGCTCTGCTGAGCCCCTACCATCAGAGGCCCCTCATAATTGGAATTAATTTCCTTCTCCTTTCAGCCCCCACAAAGGGAAGGAGATAGGGAAAGAGGTTTGGTATCTACAGTACAAAGCCCACACCAGTTTGGATCCTGCTTCTCACATTTATAAGGATAAACCAGACATATCTCCTGTTCTTTGGTTTTGCTGGGATTTTTGTTTGCATTGTTGTTTTGCTTGTTGTTGGACTGGTTACTCTAATAAAGTGTGTCCATGGAGCACTTAAACATGAGTGCTTGTTTTCAGCAGGCACAAATCACTGTTTGGGTCATTTCCATCGTGCACACGATGTACCTCAAACGCTCCTTAGATAGCGAGAAGGCACGCAGCATCCACACATGCTAAATTTGCCTCTTTTTTAAAATTATTTTGGGGGGCGGTTTCAGCACTAGAATGCAGGCACAGAGAGGAGGAGACCTCTCTCAGGCTCCTTGCTTCTGTCTACTCCCTAAATAATGCATTAATCACCCAGACGATGTAACTGAACTCTAGGCTGCTGCCTTCTGCCTTGAAAAATGCACTATCACTTCTAAAATATTAGTATCTGGGAAGCAAGGTTGTTGTCGTTGTGTTTTTCTGAAATCTGACATAGTTCGGCGAGTCTCTCCTCTTGGGAGCACTGAGCGTGTCCAAGGGCTTGTCAGAGGAATGCATAAAATCTTCCCTGCTGATAAACCGAGGAAGAGTGCAGGGCTCTGTCCTCCACCACACCTAACCTGGGTGAACCTTGTGTTATGATATAGACAAGTCCTGTTTCTGTTTAAAGCAACTGGTTTTTTTGTTTAAATTGACTTCTGACATTTTCCACCCTGACCCCATTGCCTTTCTGCCCATACAACCATTAAAGAGCTATCTAATTCCACTAGGGGCCATGTGGGTGTCTCAAAGTCCATAAAGTGTCAGGCTGAGATGAATCATGAATGGTCCAAGCAGAGTATTAAGCTGCACACGAAGAAAATCTCCATCTCATGACAAATCCCAGAACCAGCCTGGCAAGGTTATTGACAGAAAAGTCAAACCAAAGCATGGACAGTATTGCATGGGGAGGTCTCAACCACAGTAAAACACAGTGGAGCTCAGTAAGAGAAGGGAGGCATGGCCTTGGGGTGTCCCAAAGGACTGTGGTGGCCATGGGCTGGCTGCAGACTGAGCTGGTGAAGGAGTCAGGGAGCCTGTTCTCCTCACAAGAGGAACAAGAAGAGCAAAACTGAAAATGAGTTTAAAAATCTGAGTTTGAATCCAGGTCTCAGAAATAATGAATGAGGGGAAAAAACCTGCCTGCAAAAGCATTGTCACACCAAAGGTCTGCTGGGGTTAAGGAAAGCACATGTCTGCATGGTGTGAGGGTGTAATATCTGGTGAGGAAGGGAGATAAGGGTGAAAATAGAGAAAGAGGAGACACAGGGGAAATCTGGAGGCAGACATCAGCTTCTCAGAGGTCCTGTTTGTTCCCTCACGCTCTGGGCAATGGAGAAAGTCACGCAGCTCACACCTTCCATCTACTTGGGCTGCAACACTTAATTTAAGGTGGCAGCTAAAATTACTTCCTCAGGACTGTGACAAACCCACTCAACTCCAGGGCAGGAGACTGAGACATTTTGCAGCGAATGTTACTTACTTTGAGTGAAAGGCTGTTGGAGTAATAGACAGCTGATTTAGCTTGTCGCCCTTTTACTGAAGCAAAGAGGTAGCCAAGAAAGAAAAATATATTAATAACGACATGGTGTCTGTAACAAAGGGAGACAAAAGGAGGCAAATCAAGACGTTAAGTGGAAGATACTGAGCAGGCTGTGTCATCTTTGTGTTGCTTCCTCCATCCGTGCTCACGCTTTTGCCACCATGCCAGGTGAAGCTTAGGTGAGCTGAGTCCTTGTGTCCTTCAGAAGTGGCACGGGGTACAATGCAAGGATTCCTTGTGGCACATCACACCCTGAACGACTCTAACACCTTCCTTGGGGTACTGGGGAGGCAGCGTGCAAAGGGGAGCATACCACTCAGACACATAAACACATGCTCATCTGTCACGACAAGTCTGCTTCGTGACCCCGCCACGTCTGCCTCAATCCGTCTTCATTTGGCTTTAAACATCGATAGATGGCTCAGCAGGTTTTGATTATAGCAATGCAATCAGCACGAGTGATGAGCTGTGGAAAATTCCCCCTCCACCCTTATCTCCTTATACTTCAATGGGTGGCTGGGCGTTCTGGTTGGGCATTGCTGATGTGCATGCTGCTGGTGGAAGGATCAGGCTGGGAAGGTTTACCAGAGACTGGCACACTTGGAAGGAGTGGAGAACAGATTTTCCTGCCAATTTCTTGCTTTTAACGCTAACAACCTTGTAATGCCTCTCAGCTTGCTGCTTCCTGCAGCCCAACCTCTGCTTGTAGTTAGTGTTGAAGTTTGCTCTGCTGAGCAATTCCACTTTATTTTAAAATTCCAATTGAAAAAAATAAACATGATTTTTCAGAGCAGGGAATAAGCCAATCTTTCCCACATTTGATGAAAATGGGACACTTACTCTAGCAGCAGTTATGGGCATGATGCCGAAGCATGAGTGAAGCTGGATGGTCCATGTAAAGCAGGTGGCTGCGCTAGAGGGTCCTTCTGGCCCTAAAATGGATTAATAACCCTTTCAAAATAATCATTTCTTCTTTTTCTCCTGCATATTAGAGGAAGCTGCAATGAGCTGAAATGAGCTCAAGGAGTATCCAGAGAGTATTCACACCCCTATGGCTCTGCACAGCCGGTTCGTCTCGCTGTCTGTATTAAACTGGCAGCATTTATTGGTTTACGGCAATGTCTGCAGACCTCCTGGTGCTGACGTGCTATAGACCACTTGCTGCCTTGCTGGCCAGTGCTTCCCTGCTGGTTTCCCATCTGCTGCCCATGGTGGTCAGATAAACAGAAATTGCTCACCCTCAGCTCACATGCTGGCAAGGATCGATGACTGTATTTTATTCCCATGGTGTGGAGGGGCTGCAGAGCCACTCAAAATCACCTCTGCTGTATTTTAGAAAGGAATCCCTCCTTTTGTGCAGCACCAGCAGCGTAGGAAGGGCCTGAGTGCTTCCCTGCCAGAGCAGCTCTTGCTTAGGGTATGGCCAGGCTGCCAAGAAAACCCCACTAAAATGCTGTATCACCTCACACCAGGCTGTGATGTACTCATTCAGAGCAGTGCTGACAAGAGACTGCTCCAACTTCTCGGGAAGCACAATGCCAGCGTGTTGACTCAGCTGTGCTGCTGAGTGGCAGCATGTGTTGGGCTCTCCAGCAGAAGCAGAAGGGTAAAAATGGCATTTGCTGCTGCTAGCAAGCACTACCACTGCTTCATTGGCTTGTAAGCAGCAGCTTTCAGTCCTTGGTCCAAGTTGCAGCAAAGATAAATACCTCACATACTGGTTATTATCATCATTTTCTTTTGCAGACTAAAAAGAAACATCAAAGCATCCCTCAGCTGAGTCACAAGATGCTGGAAGTGCAGCTTTTTTAATAGGCAAATATGCAGAAATTGGCAGCCTGGTGTTTTCTTACATATTCTAGTATTTTACAAGACTGGTGGGGCTCAAGTCAAATTTTCTGGGTGAAAAAAAATGTACATTTCCCACAGGCTGGAATGGCAATGTTTTCCTGAGTTCTGAATCAGAGCCCTTGATAACAGGGAACCGATGATATGTTTGGAGCTGCGCAATCCAGAGGCTAAAGAGCAGCTGCAGACCAAAGGCCGGTTCAGTGCTTCTAGGCAGACCACAAGCTCATTGTGGAGCACGTCTCCTCATGTTGTTCAGGGGCCAGCTCAAATGGAAGCAAAAAGCATACTCCAGAGAAGATGGAAGGATGCTCAGAGGAAGATACCTTCTTTACGGCTTCATAATCTCCTGGACATCTCCACTGTAGTAAACTGGAGGTTGGTCTCTTCTCCAAGTAACAAGAGACAGGACCAGAGGAAACAGCCTCAGGTTGCACCAGGGAAGGTTTAGGATGGACATGAGGAAAGTCTTCTTCAAAGAAAGGGTTGTAAAACCCTGGAACAGGCTGCCCAGGGCAGCGCTGGAGTCCCCATCCCTGGAAAGATTTCGATCTGTAGATGTGGTGCTGAAGGACGTAGTTTAGTGGTGACCTGGCAGTGCTGGGTTAACAGTTTGACTTGATGATCTTAAAGCTTTTTTTCAACCAAAATGTCTCTATGATTCTATGGACAGGGCAGGTCCCTGTCTGCCTGCAGACTGGTCCGTCATTTGAGTCCTGACAGCTGCAGGTCTTCTGAGAGTAAAGACTGACAGCAGCTGAGCTGAGGCCAACACTGCCAGTGGGAGCTGGTGGTCCCCTCTGTCTTGCAGCTCATACTGCCCTCACACCAACATGCCTTCCAGGAGATGCTGGATGCAGTCACAGAATGTCACATGGTTCCTCTGGCCCTGGCAAAGCCCCTGTGGGAGCTCCCATGCCTTTTATGGCTTAAAACAATAGTTACATTTTAGGACAGGGGAAATTACAGTTAGATGCAGGTGCAGGTCTCCCTCCTTGTCTTTTTTTCTTGTGCATGGATGCCCTGGAAGGCCTCAGTCAGGTCAGTGAAATGAAGTCCCTATTTCCCCAACCAGCATTAAGGGTGCTTTAGAGATGAAGGGGGTGCTGTCATGAGGCAGATCATGGTCCCCAATTTATTTATGCACTTCTTACCAAATGACTATATTGTCTTCTAGTTACTCAGTCATCACCACTCAACTTGAGCACAAAGTGTTGCTTCACCCTGAATGGTCCCAGCTCCACCTCCAGGCTCTCCAGCTGTGCCCTCCATGATCAACATTGGGATGAGGAGCACAAATGCAAGGGGCACTTTTGCACACCCCGCTTATTTACACTACATAATAACACCTTATTACACCCACTTTGCACCGATGTGAAGGGGAATCTACTTGTCATGGTTTAACCTCTGCCAGCAGCTAAATATTATCCACCTGCTCCAACTCCATACCCCATCCTCTGGGTTGGGAAGGAGAATCAGGAGGGAAAAAAATGTGAGACCCTGGGAGTTGAGATAAAGAGAGTTCAATAAAACAACACAAAGAGAAAAGAAACCACCGGTAACAACAATAGCACTAATGAAATGATGGACAAAGTGAGTAACAGAAGCCAGAAAGGTCCTACCTGTGCCAAAGATGTCAGCTTCTCCTGCTGTAGCCACACTGAAGCTCCACACTAAAGCAAATTGAAAACAGAAGCCCTCACCTGTGGCCAGCCCTCCTCTTATATAAGGTCAGGACTCTGTGTGCTATCAACGTCCCATTGGCTGATTGGGTTGTTGACCCCTCCCAGCTACAGCCCCTCCCAACTGGTTGGGCCAACAGCTGCTGGTGATAATCAACCAGAACTGAACCCAAGACACTATTGAAACAAGCCAAAACCCCAGTAAGATACCACTTAATATATTACTAAAGATGCTCGGTCACCCTCTTGGAGTTGTCGGTTGGATCTGCTCTTTCTACCTTCTCCAGAGTGAATTTAATGCTTCCCTTCAAATACACACTAGATGGGGCAGAGAAAAATTCATTCCTTTGAGGCCGCTTGGCCAGGTGCTCTGACAAATGCCTGTGATGGTAAGGAAACGTAAGACAGTCCCAGGTGGTACTATGGCTTTGCCAAGTCTCCTCTGCTCTCCTCCATGAATTTTGCCACTCTGGTGCTGAGATCCAGCCAGGAGCAGATCAAAGGGGCACTGTCACAGGCTGGCCCAGTTGGCTGCCAGCCGTGGTAACTAAGCACCTTCCGCTTCAAACCACAAATGGCAGGAGTGCGACAGACTTTTCCTATCCTTCTTGTATTTCCTTTTTTCTTCTGGTGCAGCGTGGATGACAAATAATGTTTTAAGCTCATCGAGGAAATGACCTCAGATTTTAAGTTCTTTCCTGGGGCAGCTTTGAATATTGAAATATATGTCTGTGCTTTTCTGCTTCTCTCTTTTCTCCTACACATCCGATAAACAGCTTCCCCTCTAGAAACGAATAGAGGATGATATCATAGCTCAGTGAAATGCACTTGTTGCTTTAGCCCTCCTTGTGTTTCTAAGGGCTCACTCAAATTTCGCTGAAGTTGGCTCTATTTCAAAGCCTCGGGTGATGGATCACTGGACCAGATTTCTCCTCTTGCTTTTACCATTCCAGAGGTATATAAGGCAGAAAAATTAATAACGCTGTGATTTTACTAGGGAATGTTATACATTACCAACTCTGCACTCCTGAAGGTAGGTATTTACTATGACTGCCTTGCTGGCTCATTTAAGCATTTCCCTCTCTGTAAGGTCTGGGTCCTTAGAGCAGCTCTGTCAGGTGGAGATGGATTCATTTCTACTTCATGGCAGGAAGGAAAAAAAGCAGAATTTGTCAGAGAGATAGGAGTCACCTCACCTACCTATAGCTACCCATATTAGCTAGCTCCCATTGTAGTCAACGAAGAGACATCGGTACCTCTGTGGTGCAGATTGTAGATGTCCACAATGTGCTCCGGAGAATTCTTCCTCTCTTCACTGAGTACAGGTGTAGTCGGGATGTAGTGAGATGAAATCTGCAGTAGCTAACTTAGCTGAGGGCCCACACCAAATGTTTATGGGATAAAAAGGATTTAAATTTCCCTCTCCCACATCACTGAGCTTCATGGTCACTTCTTTGGAGCCTCAACACTTCTCTCTGAGCTCAGCCCTACCCAAAACTCAGTAAATACCACATCTCTGGGCGATCTACAGAGAATCATTTGCAGAACAGAGATGGAGGTGTTATGAAGCGTGGCAATAATGGTGCTCAAGATTTTTCTGGAGAAAAAAACAGAAGTATCCAAGAAAAGATAATTTCAAGCTGAAGGTATTTTGGGGATGATTATTATTAGGGCTACTGTCATACTAAAAGAAGTCTCTCTGTTGCATAAAGTGGGCAGTATCACACAGCTTTGCAGTCTTTCATTAGCAATAGCCCTCCCAGGCCAGCAAGCCAGTGTCTTATGAAAAGACACATGTCACTTTTTAAAGACTAGTCATCACAGACCACTTAATTTCTTCTGATCCCATCCAAAGTTCTCCTATAAAACTTAAGATTATTAAAAACCTCATTTATGAAAGCCTGACACTTAGAGTTTTTCTTTTTTTGTGGGGGAGAAGGAGGAAGATTTACAGTCTGTTATAGCTTCCCTAAGGTGATCTACAGCTCCATCATGCAATCACCAAAGTAAAAAGAGAGACGTCCATGGTGCTTGGTGTGCTTTGTCTCAGGGATGTTGATTCAATCTGCATTTTGGTGAATGAACTAAAGTCTCTGAGCACCACAGACAAAAAAAGTCAGAACAGCCCTGTGAAAGATTGATTCTGAAGGAGACAGATCCACAGGAGCACTGAGGAGGGTTAGATATCAGGTTTGCATCCAAACCTCAGTCAGTGGAAAAAGGATGACATCTCCATGATTACACTTCTCCTGTCATTTTTTTAATCCCTTTGCCACATGGATGTAAAGCACTACTTCCTCCTTCCTCCAGAGAAATCAATTGTCTGGTTTGTCCACCAAAGGTGATAAAAAATGTACCATTCAAGTTGGGCTTGGGATGAAGATATTTAAGACAGGCAGACAAGCTGAGGCAAAGGCAGTTGGTTATGGGAGACTGCTAAAGGCCCATGGATGAGACACATTCGTTGCCTTGAGATGTGGTATGAATTATGTTTCAGGGTTTGTTTGTTGCAGCTGATTTTTCTAACAGCTCAAGTACATTTTTTATATGTACAGGCACCGTTGTGCTCCATGCCACTGGTGCACACACTGCACCCACGAGGAAGTGTTTGGAGGCTACTGGGACCTAGGAACTCATTTCTTATCCAAACCGTAACTGAAGAAACTTCAGTGCCAAATCACTGCAGCTGATTCCCTTTGACAGTTTAGACCAGGACGAGTATCATTCCAGGGTGGTGGGAATGGAAAATGGGGAGACTGATAAACTAAGAAGAGTTATGCTTGAAATGACAGCGTGCTCTGCCAAGTCTCACTGAGCACAAGTAATTATAAATAATGAAAAGGAAATAGTATACCTGAAAACTCAAATAATGTGGAGAGTTTCCGGCTTACAGCTGGAAGCGCTGGTTATTTCTGCACCATTTGGGCATGTTGAGTACAGGAGATGTCTTATATCTGAAGATACACACCTGAGAATTTATTTTAGCACTGTTTTAATGAACTGGTCATATTATCAAGGGACAAACCAACCAAGGAATGGCTAGTAAATGAACCCTCAGCCCAGGACAAAGCAGCAAAATCATAACTGAGAAAAGAGAGCAGGAGCAGTAGACATCAAAGTAAGGATGATGTGATTTTTCGACACACCTGGTTGTCACTTCTGCCCCCTACTCAGCATCAATGTTCCATGTCAGCAGAAATATGTTGGACCTCTCAAGAGCAATAGCAAAGACTTGGGAACAGATCCAGCGTGCAGTGAGAGCTTTCAGTAACCTCAGCGATCATGAGCTCAGGCCCAGTGTGATAGAAGATTGGTTTGCTCATTTGGGTTTTGTTTCTCAGGTAAAACTTTTCACCTCCTCGTTCGGTGAGAACAAGTCGTTAGACATTTTTAGGATCTTGACTTGCTTGCACGAGTTGACAGCCCAAGAGTATTTGCCAAAAAGTTGGGAAAATGCCAAGTTTTCATTAAACCTCTTGTAAACCCCAAACTGCCGTCCTGCGAGGCTACATCTGGCAAGGCAGCCATCTGCGATTCGTATAGTCTTGCTCCAACAAAACGACAACAGTGTGAAAAACTCTTTTCTCTGGTCGGCAGTGAACTGTAAAAGTAACATTAGTAATAGCTTCTGCAGGCTCAGTAATGACATAATTGACATTGGCTGAAAGCACAAGCCCCAACCGCGAGGTCTTGCCAAGGCTCTGGATTGATTCATATCATCCTTCAAAAATACAGGTCATAGTCAATAGCCCTCTTGGACGCTGCTTCTCACGGCGGTGTTGAGACTGCTCTCCTTCTGAGCTGTGTCTGCAGCGAAATCTTACAGAGTACGAGCCTCCTAACCCCAGCTCTAGCAAAAAAAAAAAAATTAAAAAGGGGCTGTTCTGCTTGACTGAAGCCATTTGCTTGATCCATAAACAAAGTCTGTATTTCCAATTGTTTCAAAACCTGCAGTTTCACAGCGAAGTGCACATTGCACCTAGTAATCTCTTATATCTATAGCAACATGACCCGGTGTATTTTATTTAATGCAGAGCCCTAGTAAGGAGACTGGGCTCTAAGCCATCTGCACATATGTTTCTTGGATGCCTGATATTTTCATTTTGCTTCAGATGAGCTGCACTGTTAGGGGGCTCCCATTTATAGCATCCGGGATTTTTTCCAGTATATGTTGTGCTCACCCTGTCTGCAAACCTCTTTTTCCCCTTCAACCCCCTTCACCCCCATGACTCAAAAAATACAAACCCCAGCAGATGTCCATAAAAAAAAAAAAAAAANAAACCCCAGAAAAAGTACAAAAAAAAAAAAAAAAAAGAGAGTAACAAAAAAAAAAAAGAGAGGTGAAAGGCACTGATTTGCTCAAATCTCTTGCTAAAGAAACCATTCCCCAACTCCCTTTGTGTTTAAAAGCTTGAGGCCCCTAGTTTAGAGAAATCCTAGAAATACGATTTAAAGACCTCGGTGGGACCGTGTTGCACTAAGAGACTGCGTGCGTACTAATGGAGAATGTTTAGAAAAACAACACCTAATGCCACCAAGGTTTCCATTCGCACTTCTCCTGTTCTGCACTTTTCAGGGAGAGCCCAGCTTGCAATGCAGGAGCTTTTCCTGCCTTATTTAGACAAGTAAGTGACAAAAAAACACTGGGCCATAGCCTGAACTCTTTACTGTTATACCTTCCTGATTCAGGCAGCAAGCAAGTGGAGGTTTAACCAGCTGAGGGAAGACCAAAAGAAGATGAAAAAGGAAAAAAAAAATAGCAAAGTACTACCTGGTAGCACAACCCCCAGGGCCTGATTTTGACTCTCCCCTGTGGCGTGAGTGAAACAACACTTGTGAAGATCAGAGGTGTCTCTTTGCTGAGTGATGGGCTCCAGGATGCAGGAGGGGGATAAAAGGCCACTGATAATGTGGGGTTTGTTTTAAAACATGTCAGGCCCAAGTGGTCAAATCCAGAACTGGTGTCAAGGGGTGTAACCCTCCCAGATTTCCTCCATCTCAGAGTGACTGCGAGTCTGATATGGGAAAAGATGAAAAAATAGAAGCCCACACCTGAGCTGAGATGCAATGGACCAGTTCTTCTTGATATTAATGAAGACTGGGCTGGCCAGTGAGATATCTCACTGTGCTGCTTGAGATCCTCATGAGGTTACCTCTGCTCCCTTTCTGCAGCCACCTCATTGCAGCCAAGGGCTTTGCTCCTGTGCTTGTGACGCTCCCAGAGCAGCAAAGGGATTTCTCTGAGCTCCATTTCTCCAGCAGTTCCCCTCTCCTACCAGCCCCGATGCCAGAGGCAAAGCCCACACAGACTGCCAGACTGACTGCTCTTCTAAAGCCAGCACTTGAAATCATGGTTGAGATGCTGGGAACTGACTCTGAATATGCCCTTCTATGGCTATAGCGTCCATTGGCTCTTGCATTTGGCGAGGTTTGAAGCTCCCACGGGCCATAATCTGTGGTCTCTTTTTTGTTCCACGCTGACTCTTCAACATGAGCCTTCAGGGTATGTTCATGGCCAGCTCGTTGGGTGGGAGACAGGGAGTTCCTAAGCTTGCTGGAGTTTGTCTGCCAGGGCTCCTGGCTGGCGATGCAATGCAGCTCCACAAAGGGAAGGTCATGGTTCGTTTTCAACGCCAGTGCTGCTGGAAGGTTACGCAAGCCTGTCATGAGGCAAGGATGGGTCCCCAACATGGTTTTGTAACAAGGATATGCTGGGACAATAAGTTCAACTGACGCCTTCCAAAAATAAAGCCACCATCTCCTCAGCATGGCCTGAAGGATGCAAGACTTGAAAGGCTCCAGTGTCTCCTGTGCAGCTGCTGGCTCTGTCAAATATGTCTCTGCTGCTGAGGAGGAATGAAAGCCGCCAGGACTGACAGACGCTCTCCATGTCATAGGGACAGCCCAAGGACAGCATTTCTTGATGTGCTCAGGAAAGCCCAGGGCTCTGGAGCACTATTGGCCAGATTTCCTCAGTTAATGGTGACTTGGGGCTGGCCAACCCAGAACCCACCTTCCTGGTATGCCAGAGGCCTTTCTGCACTGAAGATTTCATCTTGATAGTACCTTGTGAACCACTCCCCAGGGCGACTCCTGGTCCCTCCAGATCACTGTTCTCACAGGCTGGCAGAGTATTAACTCATTAGCGCTGCTAACGAGGGGTCGGAGCTGATTGCAAAAGGGAAAAAGATGTAATGCAGGCAGGGAAACAGGCAACATGAGCAGAAATCTGGTCAAGGGTGGTCACTTCCTCCATTTGTATGAGGATTCGGGAAGTTCATTACAAAGTACTCCATCACTGTCACTTAATTCCAGCTAGATTACGAAAGATTAATAGTTCAGCTCCTTCTACCCCCGATGGCATGTTGCAGAAGGTGGTGTTATCAACCCCTCAGTGTGTGCCATGTAGAGTTTCCCAGGACTTTGAGAAGCTTTCTTTTACTCTTTAATACCTTAATAATCTAAGCCAAATTGTCACGGGTGCCATTAGTGTACTTCCAGGCATATCAGTGAAGGAAACACATAGTGGAAACAACAGTCAGCCAGTATCATGTCTTTGGGAGGCAGGAATGAGGCTGCACAGCATGGAGGAGGGAGCCTCTTTTTATTAGGTTGCTCCTCAAGCTGGTGTTACTGTTATTGTACACCAGTGACCATTAATAAATCTAGAGTATGGCACCAAGGTGATAAGCAAAGCCATTACACACTGCATTCCCATCTTTGGCCCCAATCTTGTGATCCTGAGGAATTCAACCAGATCTCCAGATGATCTTTTTCTCAATCTTTTCCCAGGCAACCTGTCTTTGATGTGAATTAGCTTTGAGTAGGGAAGCCATATGAGCAACCACAAGCAAAAGTGGGCGGTTGTCAGAGTCTTCACACTTCCACTACCTATTTACACCCCTTGGACCAAAACATTAGGTAGCCTGGTGTTATTAGCTGACCATCTTGTTGCTATTCATATTACCTCTGTCATTTCAGTAGCTGTTCCACCTTCCCCCAGGACCATGACGTACTACACGTGGCTGCCTACCATGTAACATTCAGGTGATCTGGGTAGGGTCTTGGTTCATGGAAGGGAAGTAGGGCAGACCCAAGTGGCCCAGCCATATCTGCTCCTTCTCTGGTGCAGTTACAACTACAGAGGATGACAGGGAGAGTTTCTACCATAAGTTCATCCCTCAGAATGGGGCCTTGGGAAGAGAAAGACTCTGAATGGCTTCAAGTCTGGTGAATAGTTTGCATGAAAAGGGGGAATGCTGGTCCTGGAAAATATCCCTACTTTTCTATCAGTGTTTCTTAAATGCGAAGATTGGCCATGGAAATGCTGCAATGGTTCATTTTGTTGTTTTCTGAATGTTTATATGTTTCAGATCTGCTTTTCATAGTGCTTCGGTTTCAAAAATAAATGCAAACCAAAGGAAAAGGTTATCCAGAAAGATGATATTACCTCTGAACAAAGTAAAAAAATTGATCTCACCTTTAGCCAAAAGTTTCAGATTGATTCACTATTGAAAGTTTCTAATATTTTCATCCATTTCAGTGCTAAAATAAGTAACATTTGATCACTGGCCTAGACACAAACTAGTATTCCCTCCCTGATGATCAGTAGACTGTAACAACTAGAGGAGAAAAAACATAAGCCAAGAAGATGTATTATTAGTATTATTAGTAATACTGATGTTGTAGTAACTACTAGTCCTTGAGCATATGGGCAAATCTTGGTGGTGAAGGTGGTAGTACCTCCCTGGCCTGGATTCCAGTGGCACAGACCTGTTTCTAACTTTGCCTTCAGAGCTGGTCTGACTGGGGATGCTAAAATATCTGGTGACTCCTTCTGCTCCATCTGCTTGGCCACTGCACAGGGCAGCGAGCAGACAGATACTGGAAAAAGAGGGAAAAAAAAAAAAAGAAAAAAAGTGTCAGCTGGGAAAACAAAATGTCAGACCAAAGATCTTGGACAGAAATGTGCAGGTTGTTCTGATCAGCCCCCTTTGAGAAATGGTCTGCTGAAAGACTTGGGCAGTTCTGTACCTTATAGTTCACACATAATAATTTATGTGTGTTGTCCAGTGTTTTTCATTGTCATAATCATATAAAGGGTCTTAGTCCACCAGTGAATCTGGATTTTGTGGTTATAGAAAAGCGTAAGGCTAAGCCCTGCACTTTAGCAGAAGAGAAGCATGATCTTGGAGCCATTTTTCCTATGTACTTCTTCAGAGCTGGCCCTTGGTTCACCGCTGGCCAAGAAAACCCCACAAAGACCTTTTTTCTTTCTTCTTCCAGAGTTTCCTATTCCACTAAGGACATATTATTATTTTAAACTTAATGGGAATTTAATCAGAAAGGAGTGACGCAACGACTAGTCACCAGCTGAGCTCTGCAGAGCTCTGATGGATTGGGGGCCAAGCCCCAGCCCAGCCAGCCAGAGCTCTCTTTTGGATTTGGAAATCATTACTGCTGCCTCCCGTGGATGGCTCCATGGTCGTGGCAGCTGATTACAGTAACAGGGGAATTAAAACCCTTCACCTGCTGTGGCCCTTGCTCAGCTTCCCTCCCTGCCAAGCGCTATCTTTGCTGGTAATGGTCTACAAAAGCCCAAAGCATCTTAAAACTGATGCAGATGTTTTGCTTTAATAGGGGGAGAGGAGGGGGGAGGAAAGGGAATCGGTGGCAGGCCGTGAAGAGGAAAGGTGGGAGGAAAAACAGCAAAATGAAACTGTCCCATCTGCTTTTATCCCTCCATTAGCTGACACGGTAAATGAGGGTGGTGCAGACTGGTTTATCTGGGAGGGATGCTATGCTGCCAAGTGGAGAATGAGCTGAAGGTGTCCATCAAGTACTTCTCACCAAGTTCGAGCACTTAAAACAAAGAAGTAATCCAGAAAAGGCCAGAAAGGCTCCCAAATTTGACCCCAAACTAAACTCAGACCCATTTTGGTGCCTCATTAATATCAGCCTAATTTTTTATCCTGTTCTCACGCCTCAGAGTTCAGTTTGAGATGTTATTTTAAATGTCTCTGAAATTTGCAGTTGTTCAGGTCAAGGGTTTTTGCTTTGGCACTCGCTTAACTATTCCTGGCTGTTCCTGTGCCACGGGAGGTCCGAGAGTATTTCCAGGTTTATCAGCAACATTTCTTCTGAAAGTTGCTCCTCTAACCCTGCATTTTCTGTGTGCGTTGCTGATAACCCATGTCTGAAATAATGGTGTGACTGTGTGCTTGGCTGGGATCCACCTGGATGTATAAAAATGTACATGCCAGAGAGGTCCATTTTTGCCAACTGTATTCCCACTGAGGAGGCTTCTGAGCTAATGAAGACATTTTGAGGTAATGAAGCAAACCCTCATCAAAATCCCAGGGAGCTTCAGACCCAAAGTCCTACAGCGGCTATTATTTTGTTGAACATTTCTCCTCTCCTCTGATGTTCTGCACTTCTCTGTTGTCTCTTTTAAGCAAACAACAAACTCCACTTCTTCTTCTCCATCCCCACCAGCATCTCTGAAGGTGTCCTCTATTTTATTCTTCCTCTGTTTTCTTCTTCAGCTTTGACACTCCCAAGCCAACAGCAACACAAAATAAATCTGCAGAACTTCCCAAATTAGCAGTGATGGAAAGGAAAAGTGAAAATCCAAGGTTGCTGTCATACAATACAAAAGTAGGAAAGTTTTGTCAATTGGATTAGAAGGAACTGTAAATGACAGATACAGCCAAGCTGGGCACCAAAACCCTCTTCCAACAGATCTCTTTTAGAAGACATTGTGATTATGGTCTTTTCTCTTTTTTTCCTTTTTTTCTCCTTTAT